>PVKN010015688.1:0-18324 GCA_004027915.1 Capromys pilorides | reverse complement strand
AAGATTTAGAAGATATTCTTATTTTCATTTTTATT
This sequence comes from Capromys pilorides, assembly GCA_004027915.1. Classification (NCBI taxonomy): domain Eukaryota; kingdom Metazoa; phylum Chordata; class Mammalia; order Rodentia; family Capromyidae; genus Capromys; species Capromys pilorides. Next base: position 18,289 of record PVKN010015688.1, on the reverse strand, counting down.
TTTTTAATGTATTTGGCACAAGGTCTCATTATGCAGCTCATACTCATAGTGATCCTCCTGTTTTCAGCCTCCCCAGCGCTGGGATTACAGGTGTGCGCCATCATGTCCAGTCATAGAAGATATTCTTGTGTTGGAGGACATACTTCTGAGGTGATATTAGGGCCTACCCAACTTGGAGCTCATATAATATTTTATTAGTATTAATGTTCTGATTTGTAATGAGGGTTCCAGGTGATACTTTAGGAAAGGAATCACATTTCTTTCTTTTGACACTGCCTTTCATTTCATCAGTGCATTGTAGGAGTACTGGAGTGAAATAGCAATCCAACAAGGTTTAGCAATGGTGAAGGAAGAATAAATCATTAGCAAAAATCATGGTTGTAAATGCAGTACCACCGGTTTGATGGAGTAGTTCTTAATAAAAGTTGGGCCATTAATTATATCTCTGGGGCATTGTGCAGGACTATTACCACATCTGTAATTCAAGAAGAATCCCATAGCATAATACTAGGGCACACTAAGGACATAGGACAGGCTCAAGTATGTACAGTGTAGATGAAGTAGTTGATTTTCTCTCTGGCGTTTATTGCCAGGATACATTTGATAATGCCAGTGGACAAGTAACTGTGGAGTGCAGACTTGTATTACACAGACCTTACAATCACTGGATTGAGAGCTACTTATTTTCTAAGCATGCAGCTCTAAATTTCCCTCTTTAGCATAAGACTTGAATACAGTTGGTGATGAAAAATGGAAAATCACTGTTGCATATTCTTTGGATGTTACTTGGGACAAGACTAAACAGAAACCGCTCTATTTAGAGAACAGAACTTGATTTTCTATGCCTAGATCACGTGTATGCTACTATTGGAAATATCACCGTCAGCACCCAGTGAGCAAATACGGCAGTGCAATGTCTGCTGTTGACGAGGGTGCAGCAGATCACACTCAGGGTCCCACGCACACTAGGCAAGGGCTCGGCCACTGAGACACCCTTACCAGCCCAGACTGTTAGTAAGTTTTGACATTCCTGTATTGATCAAATGTCTTGGAGTGTTGGAATATGAATTTGTGCAAAGATATTATGTAAATTTATATTACCCATTTCATACTTTAGTTTTTATTTCAGTCCCACCTTTGAACATCAAAGCTTTTAAGTCCTACGAAGACAAGAAAATAAGTATATCTTAGACAACTTGACCATGGCCAAGTTCAAAAAGTTCTGGCAGAATGAGACAAAGAAAGGCAGTTTTCACCTGAGGCATGTTTTTGGGAGATGGTAATAAAGGATCAACTAAATTTGTATTCCAGACAGTGCTGGGCTTAGAGTATGCAGGGATGAACAAACTGTTCCTGATTATGAAGGATGCACCCGTGGGGACTATCGACCCATAAGTAGAGAAACTTAATATTGCAAGGTGGATCTGCTGAATGGAACACTTCTCTGTGGTATACATGCAATATTAACTCACAATATTGGGTCCCTGAATTTGACTCAAGTGAAGATAAAAATATGTGTGCTCAACTGCTGAATAGAATAGAAACGGAATACAGAAAGGAAGGGCTTGCTGGGCAGAAGGGGTAGGGTGAACCAAAGGAACATGCAGAGAAAATGTGGTAGGAGCTATGGAAAGTTCTACATTTCCAGATTGTAAATTATGATGTAGTGAGTCTAAAAGGGCCAGGTGTGGCAGCACACACCAGTAATCTGAGCTTCCTGGGAATCTGAAGCAGGAGGACCCCAAATTCTAGGCTGGTCTGGTGAATTTAGTGGGATTGTATTGAAAGAAAATTAAAAGATGTAGGGATTCAGCTCAGAAGTAGATTGCATGGTTTACATATGTGAAGGTCTTTGTCCAACGAGAGAGAGAGAGAGAGAGAGAGAGAGAGAGAGAGAGAGACAGAGAGAGAGAGAATTTTGTTCAATAGTTAACTTACTATACAAAGAGGAATCAAGAATGATTCTTTTATTAATGTGTGTTGTTTTTTGTGTTTCTTTACTGATTTTCTTTCTTTCCCTCCTGCTTTTACAAACCTAAAATTTAAATGCATCACTTTGGGTGTTGCTTGGAATATTATGTGTAGGCTAAATGCTCAAGATTGGGCTGGCCAAATAGCTCAGTGGAATAAAGTGCCTGCAAGCAGACTCAGGGGCCAGGGCTTTGATCCCTGGGTCTGCTGTGCCCTGGGCCTGCCATGCTGGCCCCATCCCAGGGGCGTCCTGAGAGGGCAATTGAGACTAGGGGTGGTGGTGTGTGCCTATAATTCCAGCTCTTGGGAAGTTGTAACAGGTGGATCACTAGGAGTCTGATTTAGTAGTGAGACCCTGAACACCCTGCAGACCCTTCCCTGCCCCTAAAATATAAAAAATAAAATAAAAAATAAAAATAAAAAACCAAACCAAACCAAAACAAAACAAAAAAACCACAAAAAAATAAAGATTAAGTGAGAAACTTAGTAAGATGGATTTGCTAATTGAAAAAATAAGAACCTATAGGAAAGGCAAAGGGGAGTAGGCAAAGATGTATCAAGTAAAGCACCACGTCATGTGGTGCTGTGATTGTCAGAAATATCAACAGTGGCCAATGAAGAGGCAATGGAAGAATGCAGTTTCTGATGGATGTCCAGCCAGAGCTCCATGTAGGAAAAGTACAGACTTTAGTAAGAGCTGTCTCATTTGAGCAGCAGGGGCAGAAGTGAGTTCCACAGTCTTTGGAGGAAATGAGGGATGAGGAAAAGCTTCTGACAGAGGGAGCATTGTGAAGTTCTTGTGTCAGAAGGGGGAGGATGATGGGGTGACAGAAAAGGGATCATGTAGCGAAGATGTTTATAGGGTGGGAGAAGCAACCACTGAGGGGGAAAAGCGGAAGCCTGAAAAAAAGAAGAGATGTCTACAGCATCAGTGTCCCAGAGAAGTAGTAAGAAGAGGGGATTTTTACAAGGCAGAAAATGAAAAGATGAGGAAAAGGACAAACGAAAGAAGGGATATATATATATATCTAGAATAGTTTGAATAATTGTATTGTCAATTTCTGTTGGCATTTTTAAAGGAGCAGTTAATGCTTAATTTTTTTTTACTCTGATTTTTCCTCTTTTGAATTTCTTACAACTTCTTTTTATTGTTTGTTTTGCTTTTTTCTTTAAACGAATCTTATATATTTATATTTGGTAATCTGAACAACTAATTTAAAGATAGCATCTTATAATACAGTAACCATTATTGAATTCCTATTACTTTGTTTAGTGAAATCTTGCATCATTTCTAATTTTTTAATCATCATTTTGCATTCTTTAAAATTAAAAACAAAAACAAAAAATATTCAAAGAGCAACCTAGTAGCCTGAAATGGGATGAAGGAGCCATATGTCCATATCATCAACCAGAAAGAAATATTTTGATTTAAGTAGAAACAACCTTAAGGCCTTTATTTTGTAATTCAGAAAGGACACAAGGAAGAACAATTAGCCGACATCAAAAGACAGGTCTACTTCATGCTGTTTGCTACTACAAGAACACAATATTATTAATCCAGCACAATAAGTTTTTTTGGTGACAGGCTCAAAGAGCATCTGGAAGACCATTAGTTTCTTCTCACGAACACAAAGTCATTTCATCCTAAGGGTCTGAATTTGCAACTCCTGGTCCTTAGAGAAACACACTCATCAAACTCTGTGGGAACACGTGCTCTTCATCCTGGCTCTTTGGGGATGCCCAGAACATCTGCGCAGTCGCTTCATCTATGAAAGCTTGATGTGCTGTCTGTAAGTTTTGTGACAAGGGGACCATCAATTTCCCCCCTTGGGGACACTATTAGAGAGAACAGCTTGCTCTTGTTAAATTATGATTGATTTTCTTGAAACTAGCTGTTGTCTTCAGGTCTTAATATGTTTTTAATCTCTGGAGATGACACGACACTTTGTATGGTAAGTCTTACAAGAACAGCACTCTTTTTAGTGTCTATGGTTAATAAAAATTGCTACTTGCTTAATTTTGGGTTTAGAGCTCAGCATTTTCCTCATCACCAGAAAAATTTGTGAATGATATTCTATTCATAAGGCCAAACTATAGTATTAGTAAAATCTAAAGTTTCTCAAACCAGCAGACCCATAGTTTACATTGTTCTCATTCTCTGGCTCTTTATTTTTCAAGTGATTATAAGCCTACAATTACCCCAATCCTTCTTAATGCCTCCACTCAGAGGACAAAGTGAATACCAAAGCTGCTACTACAGATCGACAGACTATATCATAGCTGATGAAATGGGCCTTTGCCATGGACGCATCAACCTAACATTTCATTCTCTGTAGTCCAGCACTAAAAACTGTGACTGTTATAATCCTGCAAAAGCTCATTTTGCAGTGGTGTTCAGTTGGGTTGGAAGGGCAATGGGCCAGCAGAGGGTTATTATTACGTTATCAGATTTGGATCTTTCACTGCTAAGAACTCTAGTAGTGTCATGGTTTGTGCATGAGTGTCCTCTCAAAGCCTCATGTAGTCAAGGGGCAGACTTCTAGAGTTTGTGATTAACTTGTGGTCCACTGGGATTATGGGTGTGAGTTCTACACCTGCCCTGGGACAGGAAATTTGCATTACAGTGTAAAGAGTGTAGAGAAGCTAGCGGCTTGAGCTGCTGCTACTCCTCCCTTTGCTCTCTGCTCTTTGCTGCTGCAGTGAAAGATTGCTCTCTGCCATATGCTTCTGTGCCTTGGAGCCAGCCGAATATGAACTGAAACCTCCAGTAACTGTGAGCTAAATAAACCTTTGGTTTCTTCATTTTGAGTGTCGGGTATTTGTCCCAGCAATGAGAGAAGTGTAACTGAGACATATAGTAAACAATGATCACATATCACTTTCTTACCCCAAGGTTAGAAATTTGGGCAGATGTGTGTAGATTCTCTAGATGACTTCCTATTCCTGTGTTCTAGTACCATCCAAAAGGATCTACATTTAGCTCTCAAAGCCCTGTGCTCTGACCTAGTTACTATTAGTTGCATTTTGAAGAAGAATAAATGAAGGCAGCTTGGGAAATTTTCCGAGTGTCTGTAACTAACTGGGTCAAAGAAAACCCAGAAGGTCAGATGATGGTGTAAATCAAGAAGGAACCAAGCATTGAATTCAAGTTCTTAGCCAGCAGTTCAGTACCACCACTGCAGGCAATAACAGTAAGTGACAATGAATGACCAACCCCTTGACAGACTTACAAATTTTACATCTGTAAAAAGCCCTTGGGGCATTAATGATAACCAACGTATTCAACATGGAGGATGCACTGTCTTTCTTTACAAGGGACCAGATGCCCAGAAGTCTGAAAACTATTTACCACAGTCTGTGGAGAGAACAACTGTCCATTGAAGCGGACTGCCCGACACTGCAGCATCCCAGGTTTCAATGGGAAATACCTAGACCCAGCCTTCCAACAAATGCGAATGCTCATCCCTCTGAGGTTTTCATGTGCAAAGTACTTGTAATGCACTGAGGATGCCAGTGCCTTCATGTGTAACCCAAGGGACACTGCCCTGGCCACTTTGGCTGTAGCGTGGTCACTTTCCTCCAAGGGCACCTCAGTGTGTCTTAGGCTCCGAGCTGTATCCCTTCTGCTACAAGAACTGTGTTGCTTTGGTGATCTCAGGGCTGACTCTAGGCCTCATGATCATCTCAAAGCATGGCCACTTCTAAGACACTAGTCTTTAGATCTTCCTGCCTCTTCCTATCCATTGCCTCAGTTTCTCTCCCAGCCACTGAGAACCTCACAGCAGAGCTTATTGAGCCCTTAGAAAATCTGCTGAACTCTGCGTCTTTTCTTCTCCATAGATCCTTGGAGGTGACACGTAGGTACACCAGGTGTTGTTCTTCTGTACCCCAATAGCAGTGTATACATTCTTTCCCATGGGAGTTAATTTTAAAGTGTTTTTCTTCTCATGCTCCCCATAATTCATCCCTGTCATATGGATGAATTTGAGATTCATATTATTTAATAATATTTCAGGTAAAATAAGAAATACATACAAAACCTTTCAGAAAGCAACAAAAAGATGTTTTTTCTGTTCATATCCAGTATCTGACTTCAGAAAGAACTTAAGTATAATTTGAAAAGCTCTTCTAGAATCCACCACCTTGTTCTTTATCAAACTTGCCTCCTCAACTGGTTTCATGCATGTGGGCCCCTCCTGGTTATTCTAGACTCTCTGTGGCCATGGCAATTCTAAACTCATTTCCCTAATACCAGAGGAATCTCATTCCTATTATTTTGAATACAATTTTTCATATTTGTTCTAATTGTATTTCTTAAAAGTACTTATTCATAACCAAGATGCATAGTCATGGAAACAATTATTCTTACCATAAGTCCCCGACTCAGGAGCAAATTCCATCCAGTGGAATGTTTGTAAGTCAGATTGGTTCATAAGTTTAACAGATTGAGTTTTACACATTTGGACACACTTTCTGAAATCCTCTTCAATCTCTTCTTTTCAGAGTGTTGAGAGTATGCTCAGAGAATATGCTTTTCAAGTATACTTTGTTTTTATCTTATTCTTGTGATTTTTAGTGCATAGATCACAGAAGATAGCAAGGTGCCATGTAACAACCATGGTTGAACATCTTCCATCTTGTTTTTAAAAATGTCTATCATCTCTATTATTTCTATACTCTTTTAAAAATAAAAAGTAAAAAGTACAAGTAAAAATAAATTAAGGTTTATTTTTATTTATTTATTTATTTTTTAAAATTTCTTTATTTATGTTACAGTCGGCTCAGCCTGCCCTGGGGGTGGGGCTGATGCAGCATGTGGTGCCGGGGATCTGGGGTCCCTGTGGTTGCCTAAGCTTGCCTAAGCAGGTGCTTTAGACCACAGAGCTATCTCACCAGCCCAAATTAAGGTTTATTGAAGGGAAGAGTTAATGTGTAATTGAACAATCTTGTATGCCTAAATCTGGTAATCTGAGCAACAAATTTGATAACAATAAGTAATATGGCAACCATTTTTAATTTTCCATTCTTATTTTGCAATTCTATACCATTTTAACTATTTTATAATGCTCTACTATTGTCTTATTCTGTTACTTTTGCTTTTTTTTCTCTTTAAAAATAAAAAAAATAGAAAACAACATTTGGACTCAAATATGCAATGCGTATTGCTCTGTGCTTCCTAGCAGTGCCCTCCACATCACCATGGATTTTCCACTGCTTCTGGACTCTGAGCCACCGCACTGTGTACCATTCAGTATCACACTGTACAGGAAGCACCCAGCAGTGCAACTACGGCAGTGTCCATCAGATACACAAGCTACTTCTGTGAGTGATTCACATGCATGAATGCTCAGAATGTGAGGTCTATTTGTGAAGGTCCGTCTCTCAAATATCCATAAGTTGGAGACACACTGTATTGGATTTAAGCCGAATAAAATTCATCTTGAAACTAGAAATCTGAGGTCCTGAGTTGAAGGTGGGGAATTCTCTCAAACTAACGTAGGATGCTCCTCCCAAGAGCTGTGAGAAGAGAAATGGGGGACACATTGTTTTTTACAGAGCTCCCATCATCCTTGGGTAACAATATAAACATTCAACTCCAATCATAAGAGAATGCACTACCTAAATTGTCACCCTATATAGTCCCAGCTGCAGCCCAGCTTCCACTCTTTGTTGTAGTTCTAATTTAAAAATTTAAGCCTGAGACACAGCATACTGATAGCCACCCTCGACATCCACAGATACATGATTTAATCTGAGGTCAGTGAGGCTCTTACAGCTCTGATATCAACACCATTTTTTATTATCGTTGTTAAGCTCTTACGTGAATTTGTTCCTCTTGGTGCTACTTTTCAACTTTTGTAATCAAGGCAGGCATGTCTGACTTAGAAATAAATGAAGAAAGGAACAAAATTCAGAAACTCATTTGTGCATGCATTCTGCAGCTGACAGCACTTCAGGGCCAAACCAATATGGTCATCGACACAAGGGATTGCAGCAGCACATTAACGACTCATAATTAGACTTCCCACACTCTGCATCATAAATTGCCTCACTGAAGAAATGGCTGTCCTAAATAAATCAAAGCATTATTTCCCTCTGAATATTTTATTAGTTTTTACAATCAAAATTCTAGACCAAATCTCAGACACTGAATCCTTTCACAGTGACTGAATGTTATGATTTATATCTGGATGTTCCCCCAGGACTTCCTATGCCCTGAGGAGGCAGGGTGTTGCAGAAAGAAATTGGATTTTGCAAGTGGTGCAGCTGGCTCAGTGTTGCAAGCTATGGCCTGGTTGCAGCATAGGTGTCCCTGGGGGCACAACCTCTGGTGCTGTGTCTCCCTTACTGGCTCCATCCCTCACCCTGTGTCTCCTGGGCATCAGGTGGTGAACAGCTTTATCCTTCTCCGTGCCTTTTGACATTCCATCTTGCCTTGGAGCCATCTGTCTTTGGGCTGAAATCTGAGCCAAAATAAACCTCTCTTCCTCCTCAAGTTGCAGGTTCTGGGTATTGTGTCTTAGTGACAAGAAATTGATTGATACATGGTAGCTGAGTGTGATGTTTGATCACTTTAATGTGCTCTTCTTTCATCTGTATTCCTCTCCTTCAATTCATGAAGGAAATCTCTCCCATGGGTAAACTGATACAAAAATATTCTTAAACTTCTAGTTAAGTTCTTTAGATAATGTATCCAAATGAATTCACATCAAAGAAGTTAGGTATTTGTGACTCGATTTATCAAAAAGTGCACCGTACAATGCCTTTAATTCTATTCTTGTCAAAAGTTACATGTTTTATTATACAGGCCTTGCTTTAACTTGCCCTTAACCACCCAGCAGAAAAGTTTAACCATGAGGCATAAAACATAAAGCTAGAGTAGTATGCTGAGCTGTAAAAGGCTTAAATCAACTGCTTCCAACATTACCAGTTTTACCGGTAACCCACTGCAATTATGGAACATAGGACTATGTATACAACTACTTCCTCTTAGTTCAAAGAGAAGAAATTTTTTATACCAACATTGATTAGAAAAATTATCATGTTTACACCCGGTGCTCTGTATAACTACTACGAGAACAACAATATGCATTATAAAAAATTAAATTTCTCAGATAGTTAAAAAAAATTCTATTCTTGTCAATCTCACCCAATAACTGAAATCTTGGCCAATTATAAGCGAGGTTATATGAACAGTGTATCTTTCTACTGGATGAACCTAAAGCTTCTGAACACTAGGTCTGCATTTTATGTGCTAAGGTAGGAAAGCTTAGATTTGCTCAGCCCCAATTGTTTTCAAAATACTGATACTTTAAACACCCTTGGTAAAGTGACTCTAAATGTTAGATGAGGTCGTGAATAAAGCTCATCTCATAAATGCCCCAGGAATGTTGGTTTCCCTAGAGTCCCTTCACATCCTATATTGCTGTTTTCAGTACAAACAGTGGTAGGCTACACTATTTGTGTGCTCACTTAATTTGATACGATATTTTATCAATACAAATGGAATCTTCTAGACTCCCCGTACTCTTGTCCACCTTGAGATGGGAGTCCCTTGACCACTTTAGTTGGAAATTGGTCTCTTTCTTTTTTATTTCTCATTCCCACAGGTCAGTTGCAGGCTGCCTCCTCGAGCTACACAAGTAGATTTTAGAATGTTTGCCACACAAGTATTAACTGAGTTGATGGATCTGTTGATTGGCTTCCCCATGCTATTTTACTATGCATTACATCCCATAATATTATGCTGTACACCTCAGCCATGCAGGATAAGTTTCCGTTCAAATAATAAAACTTCAAATGACAAAAGAAATGAAAGAACCTTATTGAAGAGCTGTGCCTGTGAGTCACAAAGGTGGCTGTTAGTGACAGCATGGGTCCCTAGTGGTAGCTAATGGAGTTTTGCAGGTCAGAGACAATTTTTCATTTCTTTCAAATCAAACTGAATGGGATATAAGTAGGCTCTTCCTATCAATCTAAATATGAACTTGGCTTTCTTTGATAAAAAAAAAGTTTTCACATTCTCTCACTTCCAGAGTCTTTCTTTTTCATCTCTTGATGCTCCTCTTCCAGCCCCTTGTCCCTGGGAAGCATCTAGATCAACACAGCTCCAACTAGAAATTTCCTGGCCTCTGATGGCCTAATTCCCCAACTGGTCATAAATTTCTCACCTGGTGTCTCTTCTGTGAGACTCACAAATTATTCCTCAGCCAGGCAAACCTTTATATGATCATTGTCATTTTCTGGATAAGGGCAGGATTTACTTTAAATTGTTAGAGTACATTTGTCTTGTATTGCTCTGTAATCAGAGAACAGGGTCATTCATCCCAAATGACACCTTGGAAGACAGCCTAGACATTAAGCAATATCTCTCCCTCCCAAAGATTACTACATTGGATTATTATAATCCTACACAGGCTGTCTTGGTAGAGGGGGATTCAGAGGACAAATCTTACGTCCCTTGGGTGCCCACCTTTGGTCTTGGTGGTGGTTGTGTCCACAGATGTTGTGAGCATGCTGGTAATGGGAAGCTGTCACACCTGTTTGCAATGTCTGCTCTCAGCCTGGGTGGTTCCTTGGGCCTGTGGGTACAAAGCACTACCAATACCAGCAATATTGTGGTCCCTCACATGTCACTGGAGAAAGAGGTGAGAGGAATGGTCATGCCCCTTATGCAGCACCCACCCTCACACCCAATGGTAATATAGTCCACATGTACTTGTCCATGGGGCGGGGTGAAACACTAGTGGGAGCCATGCAAGTTCCTGCTCACAATCCCAGAGATGGCAGGAACCCAACCCATAATAGCTGGACATGTCCCCAGTCCAGAGGAGCAGTACCTTTGTCTCTAATTCTGGATGGTAGCACCCTCCATGCCCATCAGTGTTAAAAGCTTTTTCCTATAACATAGTATATGGCTGCCTGGGCTTGAGTTCCAGGCTCACAATTGTTCTATTGGGTCCGTTTGAGTTCATATCACTGCAGCCTCTGTGTTAGTGGAGTGGATTTGTGTGGGATCCCAGGGCTAGATTGTGCAGAGGTTTCTGACCCTAGCACATTATGAAATCAGACATCTCCTTTCCCCAGATAAAGTCCAAACACAGCAGCTGGTATCTGGGGTATGGCAGAGAGGCACAATAAGATCTTCCTCTACAGTAAGACTTGTGTGTAGACTTCAGCTTGCTCCCCTCCCTGGACTGCAAGGTTGTCCTCACAGATTGCTAATGTCTCCATGGAGTGTCTAGGGTTGTTCTGTTCACTGTTTTTTCTGAACAGCAGTGCCCATTTGTCTTGGGCTGGGCTTGCATTTGCCAGGATGCTTTGTTCTTTTTCTACTGCTATCTTAGGTCTCTGGATCTTAGACACATCCAGTCTCTCCCTTGGCTGAGTATGGTGTTCACCCACATCATTCAGCTGAAATCATAGCCATCCCTGTATGTCTTCAGTTCTCTGTGAAGGAAAGGTGAATGCTGAGCACCCCCATCTGGCAGCTTCCGATTCCCTTAGTTTTTCCACTTCTTATTTGTGTGTATGTTTGCATATGACACATACCTGAAGAGGTCAAGTTTACTTCACGATTTCTAGCTATGTTTTTTTCCAGATATTCTGTCTTAGATTGGCTTAATCACATTTACACTTGTGTACCACTAGCATCCACTGTGTGGGGGGCAGGCCAGCAGCAGCACCAGTCATGCTAGGCATTTGGAACCTAACATGAATCATGAGAGAGGGTCAGGCATTTCAAAACATTTCACGTGAATCTTTTATTTAAAACATTAATTTAAAGTACAAAATAGTATTAAAGCAGAAAAATTACAAATGATACAGAATTTCACCAAATAAAATAATATAAATTTCACAGTATTTGTTGGTGTCTTAGTTACTCTTCTGTCGTTGCTGGGACAAATACCCAACACTCAAATTAGGGAAGAAAAGGTTTATTTAACTCACAGTTAATGGAGGTTTCAGTCCATATTCAGCTGGTTCCAAGGCAGAGTGGCACACAGCAGAGGGCAACCTTCCATGGTGGAAGGCAAGAGCTAAAGTGCTCAGGGGGGAGCTAGCAGCAGCTCCAGCAGCTAACAGCTCTTCCTTCCTTCCACTGAAATGCAAATCACCTGTTCCAGGGGAAGGGCAGCACCCATTTCCACAATAATCAATTACAAATTCCAGCAGCCACCCCACGACTACATGAGGCTTTAGGGGACAACTATACACAAACCATAACAGTTGTATTGCATAGTGTTGTCTTCAAATTGGTTGTTCCTATTACCAGCTGTATGCATGAAAAACTGAGAGAAGAAATAAAATAGAAAGAAATATATAAGAAGTTAAGAGAAAAAGGACAATTAAAAAAAGGAGACAAAACAAATTAAGATCCAACTGCTTCTTTCCACAGACCAGCAGAAATGCACAGTACAGTTGTCCAAACCATTTTGCTTGCTTACTTACATAGATAAATCTCTTTCCCCAACTCCCTCTCCTGTCCTTCCCCTCAACTCAGCGATTCCTTTCTTTTGAACAGGTTTCTTCCCTGAAGGATGAGACATCACAACATACTTCAATATAATCTGGAGTGCAGCTTAAGATTATTTTTCCTCATGAATCTTCAATGAGACATTTGCTGTAGGGCTAGGAGCATGTCACCAAATAGAACACTGGCCTGCCAGTGTGGGTTCAGTCCCCAGAACACACACACACACACACACACACACACACACACACACACACCCCACCACCACCACCACCACCACCACCACCACCGCCATTCTGAATAGCTGAATTTACCCAAGTTTTTCTTTTGCAAATTTTCTAAACATTGTACATTAACCCAAATGTCATTCAGCACATTAATTTTTCTGCATCCAGACCCTTTTGAAAGCAGTACTTATAGTTATCAAAAAGGTATCCTACTAGATATTCATGGTAGTTAAATCTAACTTTTATTACATTTAATCATTTTCTAATTTTTAAAGTGTCTTTCATGTGTGATGTGCTAGGGTTTTTGAGTATTTTTGTTATAGAAGTCTGATTAGCCTGATATTTTTCCCAGCGAAGCAATTCTAAAATCACTCTTCTGTCAGTGAGACCCAGGAGACCCTGTTCGGCTGACAGCGGAAGACCACCAAGACCACCGGAGGTCTTCACTCTAATCACTCGGCTTCATGGGAACTTGAGATAATAAGCTGTGAGGTGGTTTTTATGTGGAATAATAAACATGGGTAGAGATTAGAGGGTACTGTATGCCTTACTGGTGTTCCCTTGTGAATTGTGTTTATCACTCCAAAGTCCTATTACAGAAACACATATATGGACCAACTTCACTCAGTTAATTTGCACATATTTTAGAAAATGCACTTCTGAAGAAAATAAAACCAAGACATGCTGGTGGAATTTTAATGGCTGAGCTTGAGAGATAACAATAATTCTTTGACTGGAATTATTCCTGGAGTTTGAAAACGACGTCTATTTGGCAGCCTTTTCTGCTATTTTGCATCTCCTTACACACATTTCTGCATTTCTCTGTAAGGATGGAGACTACTCTAGTGTATTAACAAGCCAAGTAATTTAAATATCACATTTTATGCATGGTCATTTTATTATAACTAATTTTAATGTTAAAATAACCAAGGAAATAAAAGTATAAAATTAACTTTGTACCATAAAAGACAGCAAATATTGAGGCAAATGGAGTAAGAATGTTGAAAAAACCTCAGTTCTCATATTATTTGCCATTAGAAAGTTATATTTTAGCATTAGAATTACTCATACACATGCCTGTTTTCACCAGTAGATTTTGAAATATCTGGGCAAGGACTGCGCTCTGCTCATGTTTTATAAAAATATTGTGCTTGAACATAAAAGCAACTGCTTAAAGTCCTTGCAAGTAAGCAGAAACAGCTGGGGTGCTGGTGGGAGCTCACGCTTTCCCTAGGGAGAAATTTGGGGACCAACTGAAGTACACGTCTACAGCCTCACCTGCTAGCACAAAGCATGCCTAAGTCAAAGAGTGCTTTGGCCAAGCACGAAGCGCTTGGTAGCAGATCTGTGAGACACATGTGGAATCTGAAACCTTCCCGTCCTGGAAAGCGAAAGTGATGCCGCTGGAAGGTCAATGCCACACGATATCTGGAGGAAATCCTGGAGAAGGAGGAGCTTCAGGAAGTCCCTGCTGAATTATCTTCTCAGTCTTATGTCTTCTAATGATGCTTGTAGGAACAGACTCAGAATAGCTTTGCAGAAGGCAAAAAATACATACATATTTTCGTTTGTGGTTTTGGTACAGGGTTTCACTACACAGCTGGGACTTGTAGTAATTCTCCTGTTTCCAGGAGGGATTACAGGCATGCACCACCACACCTGGACTTGGTCGCTGGCTCAGCATGCCCCAGGGGCGGGACTGGGGATCAAACCATGGTCCCTGCACCTGCAGGCTCTTAGTCCACTGAGCTATCTTGCCCGCTCTCAGAAGATAAAACATTTTAACTGAGTGGCCGCGTGAGACAAATGATTGCAATTCAAACCACTTTTGCTAAGTACCTGGCAAAACAGAGATAATATTCACTGGAGAAAAACAGCCTACATTTAGTGACATCAAAATAGTATTCAAAAATCACTTAGTAGATAAAGAACAAAGAAAAGGAAACACACTCTCAAAATAACAAAAGACAGTTCAATGTAATCATGGGATGAACTAGGTGCTGGGACTGGTAGGACCCTAGATGGACTGTTACAACTATTCTCAGAGAAGTAACATCAAAGGTGTTCTCAGCGTATAGAAACTCAGCAAATGAATGATTACTCTCTGAAAAGAAACAATGGAAGGCTGAGATCCTAGAAATGAGAAATACGCCTTTTTTCTGCTTATGCAGAAAGTCTAAGTGACCTTGCAGATGGAAACGAGAACAGAGATGCAGAAATTGTTAAATAAAGATGAGTTGAATATACGTGAGATGGAGCTATTTCTTTGAAGAGAAAGTGAAATAATAGGACAGCAAAGTATTGGAAGAAATAATGACTGAAAAATCACCAACTTTCATGAGACGGTACTCTGATCTCATGTGGTTTTAAACTCATGAGTGACTCTGAACAGGAAATAAGCATAATGAAACCTAAGTTGAAGTATATTATAGTCAAGATGCTAGCGACCCTTACTGGAGAACACATCTTGATAGCAGTAAGAGGAAGCTAGCATATTAGATAAAAAGAAATACCAACCTTATGAGGGCCCCTTTTTCTCATCGGAAACCATAAGGGTCAGAAGAGGAGAGAACATCAGCTTTAGGGTGCAGAGAGAAAATCTGAACATTAATAGAGAATTCTGTACTGCCTTAAATACTATGCAGCAATGAAGACAAAAAGAAATGGAAACAATTTCAAACTGAAGAAAGTTAAAAATAATTGTACCAATGGACTAGAAGTGCTAAACCAAGTTCCTCAGGGTGAGAACAAGTGACAGATGATAAAATCTGTGTTTTACCAGAAACGGTGAAGTATCTCAGAAATTATGAGTGTACGAATGAAACGAAAAATTTTAGACCTTTTTCATAAGTTTTTATCAAATTGTATACTGTTTAGAAGCTAATCTTGTAGCACGTAAGAAGAGATGTATATTGCAGGTGTATATATTATTTGCAACTGTGTAGTACTGAGACCAATGACACAGTTTCAGAATTCATTTGCATATTTTTTAATGTATTTGGTGCAGGGTCTCACAACACAGCTCAGACTCACAGTATCCCTATTTTCAGCCTTCCCAGTACTGGGATTACAGGCATGTGCCACCTCGCCTGGTCTCAGTGGCTGGCTCAGTGATCCCGGGGGCAGGGCTGGTGTGGCATGGGGGTGCCAGGGATCGAACCTTGGTCCCTATACTTGCCTAAGCAGACACTTACTCCACTGAGCTATCTCACTGGCCCTGCATATTCTTCTATCTTAATGGTATTCACTGTGAGTTCCTGCCTTTTTAGAGGTGCTAACAATGTTGTGGATTCTGCAAAAGCATTTCAAAACCACGCCCACTTGTTTTTCTTTGTGACAACACTATACTACTTTGTCAATTCGTTGGCTTCTGGGTTCTCCAGAGCTAATCCCGCATCCCCATTATGCTCTCAGTCTTCATGCCCGAGTTGCATGCTTTCAGCCCCCTCATTGCACCCATGTCCCTTGTTGCAGAAGCCCCTGTTACTGCGCTTTGGAAGTTTTCGCAGACATACACAGTGGGCCACCTACATCCTGGGTTTCTTCAACTACAAATGTAATCAACTGAAGATCAAAACTATTTTTAAACTTCGTGTTTGTATCACACATGCACAGACTTTCTTGTCATGATTTGCTCAACAATAGAATATAATAGCTGTTTACATAGTATTTACATTGTACCACGTGCTATGAACATTCTAAAGATTATTTAAGGTTCACATAAGTTATAGATAGATTAATAAAACATGTATTATGACATTTTATAGAATTGACTGGAGTGGCCTTTTGTATCTGATGGGGGCCTGTGGCCAACCTCTCATGTGTATGCGGGCTATTTTATTAGGTTCCATTTTTTAGTTCCCACAGACAGCCTGAAAAATTCTTTGTGGCTTTGCTTTGTCCTTAGGAAGTCATAATTTTCATGCTTGTTTGGCATTTTTTCTAGATATTGCATTCTTACTTAACTGTATATTTGTAGCTTTGCTATAAATCACTTCCAGTGTTCCCGAAATAGCAATCTACTCTGCTTCTAGATGGGATGTAAGCTAGTAAAATATGTATGGTTACAACTGTTTGACTAATTTTCTCAAAGTATAAATATGTGACATTTTACCCTGAATAAACAAACAGATGAATTACTAAAATAATAAGTAAATTTTATTTTTATCATTATTAAGTCTACACTACCCTAATATAAAGTAGAAGAATTATACCACATTCTGATCAAGGTTCAGACCACTTACTGTCCACAGGAAAAAAATCAATTAACAATGCTAATATTGGTGTATGACGAAGCAGATTAATACTGTTGAAACTATATGAGTGATTCATGAGAAGGAGCAATTGCTATGCAAGGAATTGTTAGATCATTTCATAGAAAAATATGAATGATCTTAAGTCCAGAATTTCGGGTAGGATTTAGGCAAGGAAAGACAAAAACATTCAAAAGAGAAAAGTAACATGAGGAAATGTATCCCAGCACTTGGGAGGCTGAGGCAGAAGGATCGAAGTGAGTTTGAGACCAGCCTGGGCTACAAAAGTGAGCTCAAGGCCAGCCTGAGTTGCATAGTGAGATCCTGTCTCAAAAAGACAAAAAAAAAAAAAAAAAAAAAAAAGGAAATGTGTATGGGTGGACACATGCCAGAAGCTTTGAAGAGAGGAGCCTGGCTAGTAATCATGGGTGCCAACAGTGTAGACCACAGAGGGCTTTCAGGATAAAAATCCTACTTCTGCTTCAGACATGAAGGGAAAGCCAGGTATCTCTCTGAATTTTAAATATCTTCATAACAGATAAAAACCCCTTCCTGAAGTTATTATGAAGAACAGATTTCTAATCATGAATGGTGTACTAGATGTGATCCCATCACATACCGCTACAAACAAGTGTGAACCTGGCTTAACAGATCAAATCCTGGGGTATGGGTATGAACAAGTGACCTGTAGTGAGCTACAGCTCTAGAAGGAGAGGGAGGAGCCTGAGGTGAATTTTACCATCACTTAGGATTTCTCCAGGAATGCAAATATTAGAAATCTTCTTTGGAAAGAAAATGGAGGCCAGAATTTGTGCAATTAAAGCAGCGTGGACTTGGGAGTTTGGTTACTGGAGGACAGAAAGACACAGAAAAGAAGTCACGAAGTCTTTGCAGCAATTCCTTGTGCATCTGTGGAAAATGCTAGTGCTGTACGTCATCAGGGGAGACAACGAGGTTCCTGTCAGGGAAGAGCTCCAGGAAGCCGGCCAGGAGCGGAGACTTCGGAGGAAGCTCAGGGGTGGAGCAGTGCTTGGGAGGTGTTGGGGTTCCTGCTTACCTACACAGGAGACAGCACAGTGGAGGTGGAAGGTGACATCGTGGGAGATGACGCATTTTAGGACAAAGGCCCACATTTTATAAGTGATGATTTTACAAATCAAGGCCAAACCTGACATGAAGGGAATCTCCTGTTCTAAAACCTAAAAGTAAAGTTTTGGGAGAATTATGGGAACTTGATAACAATTTGATTAATTAAGTTTTGAAGACAGTAACATCATTTTAAAAATTCATTTTAATGAGAATAAAAGATAAAATAACAATGAAACAGTTTCAAAACAAGTTAGTAAGATGGTTATAATAAGTAA
>PVKN010015687.1:0-18352 GCA_004027915.1 Capromys pilorides | reverse complement strand
GGCATCCAAGGGGGTGGGCTTTATGTTTTCTTTATTTCAGTGACCCCCAAAAACATGCTTCCTTCAGATCCCAGAGAGGTTCCTATGTTCATTTTGGTATTGGAGAGATTGTTTAGTTGGTTGGGAGCAATCACTTAGGACATCTCTGAGAGGTCATGAAAGCTGCATTTCCTGAGTGGAGGAACTGCCTGAGCAATATCTAGGTGACCCTGTTCCACTTAGTCTGTCAGTGCTCCTGTTTTATACATGAGGAGACAGAAGCTCTGAGGGGTAAAGTCTCTCGCCCAGGGCCACACAGCAGGGAAGCAGCTGAGCAGAGCCGATCATCCCAGGCTGCTGCTGCTGGGACCACTGTTTCCATCCAGGCCCATGAGTCCATGTTGCTTATCTTCTTCATTTTGAGGAGCTCTAACTCAGCCATGGTTTCTGAGAATCTAGTCAGAAGTCACACAAAGACAGCTGTGCTTTGACCAGAGTGTCCTCAGGCATCCTGATGGCAGTGCTGGTCAGGGTGGGGACAAGGACAGCAGGAGAGCAGGCCAGGGCTGCAGAGAGCAGCAGATCGCTTGGCCTTGCTGGCCCTGGGCTGCTGGCCCTGACCTCTGAGGGCTGCTCACATTCAGGCCACTCGGCTGTGGCCTTGAGAGTCTGAGATGCAGGAGCCAGGCATCTCTTCTTTGAAGAGAACCCAGATATTTGTACTTCTACACAAAACTTTCATAGTGTTTAAAATTCTTTCTAAAATGCAAATAAAAACAACCCTAAGATTCCAACTTACTTCAGAAAGAATAGCCATCATTAAGAAACCAAACAATAACAAATGCTGACAAGACTGTTGGGGGAAAAGGAACCCTCTTTCATTGTTAGTTGAAATGTAAACCACAACAGCTATTATTATTTCTCAAGGAACTGAAATTAGAGATCCCATGTGACCCCAAGATCCTCTCACTGGTATCTTCCCCAAAGAACTTAAGACATCATGCAACCATGATCCGTGCATGCATACCAGTGTTTATAGCAGCACAATGCGTAATAGCTAACTCCCGAAAACAGCCTGTACACCCATCAACAGATGACTGGATCAAGAAAATGTTGTATCTGTATATAACAGAATACTACTCAGCTATAAAGATTGACAGATATGGGCCAGGGATGTAGCTCAGTGGCACAAGCACCTGCCCAGCAAGTGCAAGGTCCTGAGTTTGATCCATGGTACCAGGAGAGACAGACAGACAGACAGACAGACAGACAGATTTGAGACATTTGTAGGAAAACAAACGCACCTGGAAAACATAATGTTGAGTGAAATAAACCAGACACAAAAGCAAAATAACTTATGGTGTCTCTCATTTGGATAAGGCAAAGTCGAAATAAAATGATAAAGAGTAGAAAGAAGGGGACAAGGAGACAGATATCTTACAATAAGGAAGTGGTCCAAGGGCCCAAGGAGAAAAAATGAAGAAAGGAAGGGGAAATAAGTAGAATAAAGATACACCACATACAGGAACCTAATAACCTCAGTGAATGTGAGCAGTATAGCCATAACATGAGCTAAGATTAATAAAATCAACAGGAAAAACTGGGGTGGGAAACTTGAGGATGGGGGAAAGTGGGGGTGGGGAGGGGATTTATGAGAGAACTAGCTGTGTGTGATCACTCCCCAGGGTGGATGCAAACTGTACGCATGCACTAATAAGACAGATTAAATTTATTTAAATAAAAAATAAGATTCTCTCTAGGCCAGCAACCAAGAGTGTGGCCCATGACCTGTAGCCTCCACCCATCACTCATGGGCATGGAAAAGGCTTTCCTGAGGTCACAGCAAGGTCCCAGGCAAGCCAGGTCCAGAACCGAGGTTGCCTGTGCCAGGCTGGGGACTGCATGTGGCAGCACTACATCAAGCTGGCTGTCCCCTCTTTTCTAGGTACAGGACAATGTTTTAGTTCTGTAGTCAGGATCGCGCTAAGCAATAGCGTTCCTGAGACCTCTGCGAAAGACAAACGTGGGAGCTGAGAACAGCTCAGGTCAGACCCTCAGCGCCTCTCAGATGCTGCCTGGTGAGGTGAACCTTGCAGCTGTATTTGTTCTGGAGATGCTCTGGTTCCCCCTTTCTCAGTTTGCAAGTGTCCCAGTGTTGCCTGTTAAAGGAACTGAGCATTCTGTCTGATCGGCCAAATCCTGGCTGGCCCAGCTGGCGTGGGAGTGGGGAGTGAGCGGCTTGTCCCCCTGTGTCTACAGCAGCCCCTCCTGAAGACCTTCTTTCCCACAGTCCAGCCCCCCAGGCACCTGGTGCAGTTAGCGGGGTTGGGGTGGGTGAGCAAGGTGGCCCAGTGACCGGCAGCACAGGCCTCGGAGTGGGATTTGAGTCCGGCTCTCCACCTGGCCGCTGTGTGACCTTGAGTGAGTTTCTTCCTTCACCTCGCTGAGCCTCAGGATTCCTCATTCATAAATGGTTCGATAATATTTAGACAACTCCTATCTAATGTTCCTGAAGTTGGCGGTGTTCACTGCAAATAAACATGAAGTTTCAACCAAATTAAGGAGTAGAAAGTGTTGAGTAATGACAAATGCTGCAAATGCCACCATCTTCTGATCTATACCTATGTTGATTTTTTTGTATTTGAACAAATAAATATGGCATTTGCCATCCCCAGTGCTGAGCACTTTATAAATATTGCCTCATCTTATCCTGGAGAACCTGTGAGATGTTACTTTGAACATTTACAGATGAGGAAACTGAGGCACATAGAATAGTAACTCTAGGACCTGCTGCTGGGCCACACAAGCAAGCCCAGTCGCCTTGGGTCTATGTCCACAATGACTTACTCCCATTTTTCTGTTTAATTCACTCTGAAGCCCATCACCAGTTTGCAACTGGTGCACTCAAACGAAGAGCACATTCTTTCTCTGTGCTTAAGCCTGTCCCATCACCTGCACATCATTGCAGGAAAGCAGAGCCAACCTTCCGCACGAAGCACTTTGTAACGTTTTGAATGTGGTATACATGAAAATACTACTACTAATAATAATACCTTCCTGGGCTGGGGAGATAGCTCAGTGGTCTAAGCACCTGCCTGGCAAGTTCAAGGACCCAGGCTCAATCCCGGGCACTACATGCCCTGTGGACTCCAGAAGCCAGGTTCCACTGAAACCAGACATGGTGGCACACGCCTGTAATCCCAGCACTGGGGAGGCTGAGACAGGAGGATCAATAGAAGTCCGAGCTGCATGGTGAGACCCTGTACCAAATAAATAGATAAAAAGAAAAAAATGTTTACATAATAATAGCAACAATAATAATAATAATACCTTCCCCTGAACTGTTTCACAGAGAGGAAAGCTGGGTATGGGGATGTCAACCAGCCAAGGTTAAAGTCACAAAGCGGAATTCTCCTTAAAGCACAGGTCTGAGATGCAGAGTCCAAGAACAGACAAAGAACTGCAGCCCTGGGCATCTTCCGGGCTTGTCTTGGGGTCTCCCTTAGCCGCCCTGGAGCCCTGGCTCAACTGTTGGGCCACATCCACAGTCAGATGCCAAGGCTCAGTCTGCACTCCACAAACAGCATGATACCCCGTGTGGGCTCTAAGAGGATTTCTGCTTTTACATTGCTTGGCAATATTTTATTTAAATGAATTCATGGCAAGGATTAAGATAGTGTGTGAGCTGAAGGGCTTGCTTAGCATGAAGTGGAAAATAAACAGGATTTCCAGAAACTCAGTGTGGAAAGAGCTTTCAGAGCAAAGTTTTCAGAGCTGCTAGTCTTTGGGCTGTGGACCTAGACCCTGGAGGAAGCATCCCTGCTCAGCTCCCTAGCCCTGGGGCCCTGGGCCTGCAGCCCCACCCATCCTTCTCTTCCCCATGCTGTTGGTCTACATTGTTGCTGTATAGTTGCTGTGTTACAGGTCTGTGCATTAGAGCTGAGGACCAAACCACACCCCCCAGCCTTGCTGCTGTTCTCTCCATTGTTAAGTTAGCTCCAGAGGCAAAGTAAGAGGAGCCCAGGCTGACACTGTCCCTGGTTTCTGGCTGAGCCGCCCTCATGGGCACATCTCTCTGTGGGAAGGTCTTGTTCCAGAGAAGCCATGTCCATCCTAAAGACTCAGTACCAGCAATGTGAGCCTCTGTGGTGGCTGGGGAGGACTTAGCCACTGCTGAGCTTTGGGGGAGTGACAGGGTGCTAAAATAATGGGCTTGGGACTGGCAAGATAGCTCAGCAGCCTAAAGTGCCTGCTTAGGCAAGTGCAGGGACCGTGGTTTGACCCCAAGCACCACATGCCGCACCAGCCTCGCTCTCAGGGCGGGCTGATCTAGCCACAGAGTCCAGGCCTAGTGGTGTACCCCTATAATCTCAGCACTGGGGAGGCTGAGAACAGGAGGATCACTATGGGTCTGAGCTGTGTAGTAAGACCCTGTGCCAACAATAAAATAAACTAATAAAATGAAATAATAAAATAATGGGGTTATCAACTTAGGGAGACACTGTTTCAAAATAAAAATATAAATAGAAAGCAATAAAGGGCTGCAGATGTAGGTCAAATTTGGAATGACTCCAAATTCAACCCCAATATCACAAAAAAAGAAAGAAAAGAAAAAAAAACTGCACTCTGCTCTACCTGGGCTGTGTTTTCTACCTTTATCTTAATGTCTCACTGGTGACTGGGATAGAAACTATCAACCTGTGATGGCATCTAAAATGACACCATTTTTCTTTGATCTTTTTCTACTAGTTCTCACACAAATTAGAAATATACTTGGACAGGTGAATGAGGGAAATGGAGCCCTCCCTGATCGGCCAGATGGTTTCTGCATTTGTGTCTCTACCCATCCCCTTCTCTGTCTGTCCACCTGTCTGTCTCTCCAACAATCAAACTATCCATCTGTCCATCTATCCACCCCATTTATATTTCCATCTATCCATGTCTCCTATCCACCCAACCATCCCCTTCTCTCTCCATCAGTATCTTCATCTATGCAGTTGTCTGCCTGTCCATCCATCCTTGCATCAGTTACTACCAAATACCAGTTCTGTAACTGATAAAGATGAATTGGCCTCAGTTCTGGCCTTTCCAGAGTCCCTGGAAGCCTGAAGGTAGCAAATCTAGAAGCCCACATTTCCCTTGCACTATGAAAACCACACAAAGTGAGTTTTCAGGGCCTGGTTTCATAAAGCAGAAACAGCCAACAGAGTCTCCAGGCCCAGGCCCTGAGCTCTTTATCCAGACTTGCTGTTAACGGGCTATGTGCACCTGGCCAGCTTCCCTCTGACTCAGTGTACCTGTATGAGGTGGAGTAGGTCGGACTAGATGAAAGTGTCCCAGACTTCTGTAATTCATAGACCTCCTTCTACTTCTATAATCCAGGTCACCTGTACTAAAAAGTACCAAGATAAACTTATTTTAGAATGGAACATTATTGCTTCCATAAAGGGACCAAAAGTGATAGCAGCTGTCATAAGTAGGAAGTAATAGTACAAACGTGTTAAAGTAGACAGTGTGATCAAATCCTAGGCAGGCCCTGCTTCCTGTCAGTGGAGGCCTTCTTTACTCATGAAGAAAGGGTTGCATAAGCACTAGGGAGGCATTAAGTGTCCAGTGTGCTCTCATTAAATGAGGACTTTCTCCTCTGAGAGGCGAACACTCAAGGTGGCAGTGGGAAAGAGGCCATCCCAAAGGCTCTCTGCACATAGGGGGACACTTCCACCCCAGCGGTGCCAGCCAGTCTGTCGTGACCAATCTCTCTCGCTCGCTAGATACAACCTGAGACGTTCCCCTACCTTTGCAGCCTCCCGAGAGACCATGAGCCGGATTTTGTAACTCAAACTAGAGAGTATCAGCATCAAATCCTGACCTAGGAGGGAAACCAATATAGAAATCTGAAGCCAACCCATCCAGGAGCTCCACAGGTGCCAGGGGAGCCCATCCCTCAGAGAAGGCATGGCACCTTCTAACCTTTCCTTCAGCCACATGATTGCTCCAGTCCCAGCTCCACCACCCTCCACCTCGACCCAGGTTCCCAAAGCCCATCATAAAATAGAGCCCACAGAGTAGCACCTTGGGGAATGTCCTGTGGTATTATCAAGTTTAATCAGGAAAAAAAAATCCGTTTCTCAGCTCTGTCAGTGTCTACAGTGCCCCATAGCCTCTTTCCTCCCTGGAAGAAGCTGCTTTGTTGGAGCCATAAAACCTGTCAGGGCTATGCCAGGCATGCCCTCATCTCTGAAATCCCAGGGAGGCTGAGCTGCTGCAGCTCCAGTGGCATCAACAGTATTACTTACTTGAAAAAATGTTCCATATTGGACTCAGATTTCAGAAGGATATTTGAAATGCTAAAGCTGCTGCCAGCTCTGCAAAGTGACACAGAGAAGCCCATTTTCTCATCTGCTCTGGCTCTCGTCTGGTGCCATGGAAGGCGAAAGGGTCATTTTGGCTCTGCGCAATCTGAACATCCAACCCAGAAAGGCCCAGAAGGGCAAGATGTTAGCACAGCACTGGGCTTTGTCTTATAGCAGGTGTTTTCTCTCAGTGCACTTAAGGATTGCATCCTCTTACGCAAGTGTTGTGGTTCATTCATTCAGTCACTGGTTCATTCACTCATTCCACCAGCAATGAGTGCGATGGACAAGTAAAATCAGGAGACCCCTGCAGATCATTTAGAGGTGAGATCCCGCCTGAGTGTTCTCAAACACCACCCTTGCTCTTATATTCAAGAACATCTATGGAGCATACAGCTGTGTGTTTCAAGCCCCGAATGTGCCCCACACTGCGGCACACCAGGGCACAGACTTTAGAGCCCCCTGTGGAGGAGATACACCTGCAGTCAAAGAGCAAGGGGGATATAGATACAGAGTCCATGCCCACTTTGACCACTGGAAGAAGGAGAACTCACATTTTAACCAGAAATAAAACAGAGGCCCTTAGGAAAAGTTACCCACCAGGGAAAGTCTGCCTCAAGCTTTTATTGCTGAATGATAGAGCAGGAAGTTTACCTGACACATCTCTGAGGTCACCATTCCTCACAATGTGTTCTGAGGAATGCTAGTTTATTACAAAATATAAAAAATGTTTCAAGATCAAGTTAGTACAAAGAAGGCTGGTTCAAGCTAAACTAAGCTGGTGTTTATGCTGTAGGCTTTTGATGTATTCATTGCCTTATGAAATATGCAAAAGGAGAGGCAGGAGCTAAGGCAAGAAACTGTTCTCAGATATGTTTGATCACAGTTCCTGGTTTAGGGAGTTTCTGGATAGAGTACTGCCCCATAGACTTCACTCTAGGGTACTCCAATCTAAGCCCACTTTCCATAACAAGTGAACTCAAGCAAGAGAGGGGCTGAACTTTGCCCCAAAACTCACAGGGTCAGAGGAAAGAACTGGGAAGAGAACCCAGCATCCCCGCTGGGAAGGAGGCACCTCAAAACACATGATGGGGCCTTGTGTAGCACTAGCACATGGGAAAAATGGGATTCATGTGGCTGAAGCTGTACTGGGCTTTTCCTGAAGGAAGCAGGACAGGCTAGGGGCCCTCAAAGCCAATGGCTAGTTGGTTAAAGAGTAACCTCATGAAGACCCAAGTACAACCAGAACCTCAATGTCAGCCAGGATTCCCAGAAGGAACCAATGTGTAGAGGAAACACTGCCATGCAAGGAAATGAGTCCCTCCACTTGCAAAGGATAGGAAAGCTTAGAAGTGTGTTTCCTAGGCCCATCTTCCAAAAGCCTCCCCGTGTGCCACTTCCGTATCTAAATCACCCCTCCCCAGCCTGTGCTGAGATTCTGTCACTGACTACTTGGAGTTCTCTTTTGCCCTTGCTCAGTTCTTCCTGTGAGTTTTGTTTCTAGCCTGCCTGAGATGCTCAGTGACTGATAAGACCTTTAAGAACAGAGCCGGAGGCTAATTCTCTTCCAGATAGTGAGTGTTTAGCAAGAACTGCCTGCGAACTGGGCATGGTGCTCGGCACTTTGCGCACATCCAGGGCACGGTGCTCAGTAATTTGCACACATCTTGGGTGCAGTGCTCAGCAACTTACACTCATTGCATCATTCACCTTTGTCACAACCATCTATAGGAGCTGTTTCCATCCACCATTTGTGGAGGAGAAGCTGAGGCTGCAGAGGTGGAAGAGACTTGCTCTAGTAAACGGATTTAAATCCAAACCTTGGGCTCTCCTTCCTGGCTGGCACATGAAATGGGCCCCAGCTAAGTTCATCTGGGACAGTGCCAAGGCATCCTGCTTTTCTGCGGCAGAGGCTTCCTGGGCCCTGCTCTTGACCCAAAACCTCGTCCCTGCAAGGCTAAGGTCAGGGCCTCCAGCTGGGGACGAAGCTCAGAGCTCAGCCCCTTCTCAGCTTATTGACCGTAAAAGAATACGGGGTGAGAGGTGCAGTCAGCTGCAGTTCAGAAGGGCAGGCTGGGTAGTCTGACAGTAGGAGCAGCTCCAGCCCTGCCACCACTGTCCCTGGGCTAAGACTTGCCCCGGCCTTCCGGAGTCCTGGTATCATTCTTGTGTCCACAAATAGTCTGGGTTGAGCATCCTAATAGGGCTTGTCCACCAATGACCCTTTCCATGCCTTTATTGATGGTCAGAAAACCTAGATAGCTGTTGTCAGTGTGGGTGAAATTTTAACAGTGATGACACCCAAGAACCTCTCTGGAGTGCTGCTTGGGCCAAGGGCTGGGGTCTCCTTTCTTCCATAATTAAAAATTCACAGCGAGGACAGAGCACTCATCAATCTTTCATCCCAACAGTCCCCAGGGGGGAGACATGGCCCTGATGAGGAGGGCTAGTTGCCCTCCATGTGGGAATGTCATTGCTATGCTTATGAGCTTAAGGCATTGGGTGGGGCCAGATGGATCCAGCCAAACCTAGCAGACTCTTGGCTGTCACCAGAAAGCATCAGGAGGAACAGCTGACCAAGTCCAAGCTTGACTGACCCCTATGAGTGGAATGTCAGGGAAACTTCTGCAGAGAACAGTGCGCGAGTGAAGCATTACTCAGCCCTGAGAAAGCAGGAGCCCTTGCCGTGAATGACATGGATAAAATCAGAGAACACTACTGAATGATACAAGTCAGGCACAGGAAGACAAGTCCCAAGTCTTCTCACTTATAACAAGAGTTAGGAAAATGGATCTTGTAGAGAATGCAGCAGTGGTTACTAGAGCCTGGGAAAAGAGAAGATTACAGAGGAAAGAGACAGGATGATGAACAGATACAGGCGTGTAGAGGGATGGGAGGAACAGCGTCGTGGAGGCTGTAGTGCAGGAGAGGGACCACAGCAGACGACAGCCCATTGAGTATTTCAAAATGGCTAGTGGAGAGGATTTTCAGTGTGCCCAACCCAAAAAAATGACAGGTGCTTGAGACAGGATTTGCCTATCTCCCATCCTGATCCTATACAGAGTATGCATGTGCTAAATGCCACAACACAGACCATCAATATATCACTCACTATGTAGCAATTGAAATTTTTAAATATATTTTAAAAGGAAGGGGCCGGGGAGATAGCTCCATGGCACAAGTGCCTGCCTGGCAAGTGCAAGGTCGGGAGTTCGAACCCTAGTCCCGTGGGGGAAAAAAAAAAAAGGAAAAAACGTGTATGAAGCAAAACAGAGACAGCTAGGAAAACACGCCAGTCCTGGTGCTAGCTGCAACACAGGCACACTGGGAACAGGACTCTTCTGCCCAAGACTCAGATCAGCGTGTCCTAGAGTTCTGGGGCCCTGGTTTCCTCCTCTGCAGCATGGGAGGGATAGCAGTACAGCTGCACAGAGCTGGGGAATAAGGGAGCTGGGGTTGCGATCCAGCCTAGTGTGGGTCAAGGGAATCCCTGGAAGTGGCCTCACTGACCACGTGGCTCCTGAGTAGCCCAGCTCGGCCACAGTCTCCTGACACCACCGTGTGTCCTAGGAGGGAGGAGGCCACCAGCTGGCAGGCGAACAAACCCCTGACTCTGCAGTTGACTGACTGTAGGACCACTGCAAGTCCAACCCTCCTCGTGGCCTCAGTTTCCCTGTCTGCTAGAAAAACACGACCCCTCGCTGTGCCGAGGGTGAGACCATGCACGCAGCTGCTTCTTGTCCAGGTTATGCTTCCCAGAGGAGCTTCAGGGAACGGCACCCTTGGGCTGTCTGCCTAGCCCATGGCTGCTGGGTCCACTGGGGTTCCCTGCTGTTCTGCCTCAAGATCTCTGTGAACTCTGGGCTATGTGGTGTTTCCAGGAAAAGAACAGCCTGCTCTGTGCTGGGCGACCTTGGAAGGGAACAGGCTGGGAGTTGGCAGAAGGTCACGCTGGGCAGGGTGCCAGGTGTAGGCATGTGTAAGGTGGGCACTAGGGCGTGGCAGACCACAAAGAATGGGTGGCTGTGGACAGCTGGGCAGGTAGGGAGGCTGGGAACTGTCAGCGCCAGAGCCCGAGCCTGTGCTAGGAGTGGCTGGGGCAGTGCCAGCCAGCAGCCACTTTGTGGGCCTGGTTTAGGATGTGGGGCTGCAGGAAGAACAGGCGGGTCTGCTGGGCCTGGAGCTCTCTCCACTTTTCCTGCCTCGTGTGCCCTCTGCCAGGGACCAAGAGGGTCATAGCCATGGCTGTCCTCACCCTTTGTTTCCTGCTAGGTGTGGCTGGTAGGGCTCTAGCTGGCAGGACATGGAGTGGGGAGGGATGTTAAGGTAATCAGCTTCTGCCCCCTACCTGTGGGCCACCTTGGCTGCTCCATGCCTAGGCCAAGAGTGACAATGCTGTCGGGGGTCTTCATCTTTGGGCCTGGGTCTGGCATCTGTGCTCTCCTCCGGCCCCCTCGGGACTAAGGCATTGGTCACGGGTCCCCCAGGGGTCTCCCTGCCCCTTACACTCCTGTCGGCAGTTCCTCTATCAAACCTCCTCAAATGACAGGGTACTTTAGGACCCCTCCCCAGCTTCCTAGCCCCAAGTTTCTGTCCACAGTTTGAGAGACACCCCGAGCCACAGCAGCAGGGCCCTAGCCCAGGCTCACAGCAGTGTCTGCTTCTACCTCCTCAGCCTTGGTTCTGCCAGCAGTGGACCTGCGTTCCCTTGCAGTACCCAGCCTGCTGGGTCTGGGTCAGGCAGAAGGAAAGGAGAGGTGATGTGGCCCACCAAGCTACAAGACCTCCCTCTGGAGGGTGCGTGCTGGCCCAAGCCAGTCTCAGTGTCAGACTCCAGGGCAGGAGATCAAGCTCCAGCCCCACAGACACAGACAGATGCAGGTCCAGAAGGAATAGCTTGTCATGAGGACAGCCCCACACTGTTCACTGGCACAGGCCTCAGAGAGTCACGTGTCCCAGGAAGAGCCAGGAAGTCCAACCTTGGGATGAAACCTTTGTCTTCCAATACCAGCATTATTTCAAATATTACATTTTAAACAGATCTGGATCCCTGGCCTGCAGTCTGTGATTGTGAAGCACACTGGCGTGTCCTCCTGATCTCGGTTTCTCCCTTGGATCTCACCTCAGAGTATGGACAGGGAGCGGAGAGGAATCGGTAAGTGGTGAGCTGGGACCTCTGCCCATCTGCAGGTTTCGGTGTCTGCATGGCCACTGTGTGCACTCTGAAGGTTGTAATCGGTCTGACAGAAAAGCAAACACCTCTCTGTGTGATCAGCGACCCTCTTCCCAATCCCCAGCTCCTCCCCACAAATCCCCAACCTAGTGGGTAGAGGAGTAGGGAGTGGATCTGAGAGCAGCAGTTTGCCTTATTCCCTGCCCGTTACCCTGCCTTCTGGCATCTACCACCACCAGCTCCCCATCCCCAGCCTGCTACAGCTTTGCCTTGGTCAGAAGTCTACCAAGAGGAAGGTACCCTTGAGCTGTTTGATGGGATAAATAGTAATACTTTTTTGTGGGTATGTGGCTACCATATCAGTCATTCACATTTTGGTATTTTTTGATTGCATCAGATTATTCTCCCATTATGTCACTGTGGGGATTTGGAGGGTTGAGGGCATTGTACATGGTACAGGCTCAGCTTTGGGGAGAACCAAGACCTGGAGCAAGCATCAGACCTCCAGGAGCCAGAGGCTGGACAGAGCTAAGTCTCAGGTGCCATCTCTGAGCCCTTCTTGGGTCTGGAGGCGCTCTGGGCTAGCCTGGAACCCTCGCCACCAGGGACCCATGCTCCAGAACCCCAGCTTACAGACACTTGGTGACATAGGGGGTCCTTTGTCCTCTGGGACAAGTTCAGACACCCTGCCACAGCCAGCAGTTGCTCCACGCTGGGCTTGGTGTGTGGAGAGCCCACCTCCTTCCTCTGGGGGCTCAGCATCGCCCCAGAGTGTTGGATCAAGGATGCCATGCACATCTCAAGCCCCTTCTGGGCTGATGTGTTGGTACCCAAATCACTGCCTGGGAGGGCTGAGGAGAGGCCCGTGGGAGCTCACAGCGACTGGCACCCGTAGGGCGGATGTGACTGTTCCTAAGCTAAGAGATTATGGACAAATGCTCATGGTCCGTGTGTACTAAATTGTATGCAATAAACATGTGATCAGCCTGATTCTTTCTGAAATAGTCTAGGTATCCATGGGCACCTGTGAAGTGACTTCCCCAGGCTGCCCTGCCAGGTGGCAGGTAACAAGGTTTGGGAGCTGGCATGTGGGTTTGGAGGGGTTTGTTGGAAAAGGAAAAGGCGATGCTGGGGGAGCTCATACTTCCCTTTATTTTGCTGCAGTGATAAGCTGGAGTGCCCCAGGCTGACAGTGTGGCCAAGGCATGTCCCCGCTGCTGTTGCCCTTGCTGGCTTAGCTGTCATTGCTCCTCCTGACAAGGCAGAGCCTGTCACTGTGTCACTGCCAGGGCCAGAAAGGTGCATGGCTGAATGGGGCCTGGTATCTGTCTAGTTCCTTCTGCATACCAACCACAGTGCCAGGAACCTCTGACTTCAGTGCTCCCCAAGCACCAGGCGGGCTGATTCTCCACCCTCTGCAGGTGAGGAGACTGACGGCAGTGACCTGTGACTGCCAAGGTCACACAGTGAGAAGAAGGCAAGACTGGCACCAGCATCAACCCAACGTCAGAGACCTGGGTTTCCCCCATAGTATCCCTAAGATTTTTAAAAGACTAGAAGAACCAAGAGACTCATTCACAGATTCTCCATCTTTTTGCCATGCTTTGGAGTGCCCTCGTTGTTCTGCCTTCTCTCAGTAGGATACAGTCCTGTTAGTGTGCCCCTCTTGGGCTGTGCACAGTGCTCGTTACTCTGGTGGGGTAAGAAGGGCAAGGGATGTGACACAGATTGCAGAAGGTGCTGGGTGTGCCAGCTGTCACCTGGGGTGGCCAGGTGGGCCTCCCCAGGCTCTGCGCCCCCAAGGGCACATGACACTCCTCCACCCCCAGCTTTGTACTCCATGGCCATACCATGCTGGCAAGACAGGAAGTGGAGAAAGAGATCAGGATACCTGGGAGCAGTCCTGACACGCTCTAGGCAAACGTGTGTGTGCGTGTGTGTGTGTGTGTGTGTGTGTGTGTGTGTGTGTGTGTGTGTAACCCCCACAAAGGAAATTCAGTCCTCTGTGGGTGACACGGCACTGCAAAGCGCCTCAGGTCACCCGCCCACTGTGAATCCTCAGAACCCACGGGCCCTGCATACTGACAGCGTTGTGGTCACTCCATCTCTGAGACACAGACACACTGAGGTGACACAGGCCTGCTGCACATGGCCATTCCTGTAGAAACAGGGCCAGACCCAAATCTCCTTGGGAGCCACCCACCACCCCTCCCTGTACATCTTTGTCATAGGACCCCACCCTGTGCTGGCACACACCTGGTAGCCCTACTAGATGTCATCCTTTCTTTTCTTCTCCCCATACCTAAGAAGCACCGGCTCAGCCAGGTACACTGGGCCAGGAGGTCATAGCAAGACTGGTGGACATAGGGAGCTCCCTAGCGCTGCTGGAGCTGCAGTCCTGGGTGAGGTGGCCATGTCAGCTGCCCTAGCCAGAGTGCTGGACTAGACTACTGGCCCATGGACTCCTCAGCAGGAGCCAGGAGAGGCGCCACCCTGCACAGGTTACTGGGCACACCCTCTGAAGGGTGGGTAAAAGAGCACAGTGCCGTGGACTCACAGAGGCCAACATGGAACCTGTAGCCTAGACTTCTAGGAAAACAGAGCTGATAAGGCTGTGGGTGCCAAGGTGACTGCTATTGAGATTGAGGAGGAAACAGCTCGAGTCCCAGCCCCGGGGGTTCTGTGAAGCAGCAGGAAGACTTGGCTCTGAGACACAAGGTGGCTCAGAATTCTGGGGAGGAAGGGTGCTGTTGACTGGCACCCAAGGCCGGGCAGTGACAGGACTTCCCCAAATGACCTGAGTTTCTTCTATCACACTCACCAGATGTGCACAGCAGGGCCTTGAGCACACCAGGCTCCCCTGCAGGCATCACATGGCTCAAGGAGGGATGAAGGAGAGACTGACCAGATGTCCCTGTCCTCCCGCCAGGAGGATGGCGGCTGATGACAATCTATAACTGGGTGCCATGTGATGTGTAATGGGACAAGGTCTTCCCAGAAGAGGCCACATAGGCTCAAAGGTGCCAGAACATATCTGACAGAGGTAGGGCTATGTCAGTTGGCTCTAGAAGGCTGAAGAAAAGTTCTCTAGGGGGATAAAGAGCATCCAAGATGTTGGGGTGACTGAGAAGAGACCCGTCCTTACAGGGCACCATGAGCAGCTGGGCAGATCTGGCATGAAAGGAGCTCAAAGGCACCGTGTGAGTGGGGTGGAAAGGGAGAGGGGTCTCAAGAGGAAATCTGTGCCTTCACTTCATGCTTCACCCTGCGCCAGCCCGTGGAGTTTGGGATGAGAACCAGAGCTGGCTTGCTCTGCTCTGCTCTGAGTTGAGTGGCTGGGGTGGGATGGGGTGAGTCTGAGATTGTTGTACAATGGGCAGCAAATTGGGTAGAAGGACCTGCCTGCTCAGTGGGAGGGGCTCAAAGAAGGAGTCAGCAAGATGGGTGTGGGAGAGGTGATGAGGGCAAATCTGGCCACCCCAGACCACATTACGCTGCAGCCCCTGGCATCTTATCTCCACAGGCCCCACAGCACACCCTGAAGCACCCTGAGCCGGTGCCATCTCATGCACCACCCACCCTTCATGCTGTTGGCACAGCCGCATGAGGCTGCTGAGCGTGTGGCAGCCGCCTTCAGATAGCAGGGAGAGCTCAGCCTGCATCACACGTGCACTTGGCCTGGCCCACGCTGCTCCAGCGTAAACAACACTGAGTCAAGTATGGCGAAGGGTGCTGCATCCCAGCAGCAGGAAGATTTCCCAGCTATCCAATGGGAGTGCTGCAGGGCTGGCTTGTGGTACAGGGCTGCACTAGACACTGATCATTTAAATGGTCCCAGTTCCCAACAGCCACTGGGAGACCCTGCAATAGGAAGGTGGGAGTGAGGGAAGGGGTGTCCAGAAGCTGGCTAGTGAGCAGTTTCAGCCCATCACTGGCCCCTACCCAGAGCGCCCAGGACTCAGGCTTGAGGGCGAGGGGGTGGAGTTATATAACAGCGAGAAAGCAGACATTTGGAAAGAAGAGACACGCAGAGGCAAAGCTCAGGACAGGAAGAGGTGGGTGCACTGGGAAATGGTATGGGATCAAAGGAACAAATTCCACAGTGTGCAGCACCCATGGGTGTGAACTAAGTGAGAAAAGCTGTCTAGACAGAAGGCAGCATGGGGGAGGAGACTGGGCTGAAGTGGAAAGTGCTTGCAGGCTCTCAGGGGAACAGGACTTGGCTGTGCACGATGCCTGCAGTGAAGGACCTGGCCTAGTGTTGCCAGTCCTTTCAGGTTTTCACACAATGCCAAGAGCCCAGGACTTCGTGTGGAAATGTGCTGTCAACTGGGGAGGCCAAACAGAACCCGCTTAGGGCTGGCAGTCTGTAGCACACAGCTTGGGCCCCACAGGGCAGGTGAAAGGTGAGTTTCACCTCAGCTGATCTCAGTCACCACAATTGATCCCCAGCTGGCACTTTCTACAGGTGGGTTCAGGGGTTTTTGCTTCTTCTGGAAGGGCTCCAGAAGGTACAGAGTGACAGACAGTAGCTCTACAGCAACCACTCCCTGCAGCAGGGAGGACACTGTGGCGGGAGAGATGGGTCGAGGCGTGGCTGATAGGTTTAAACAAGGTCCGCGTGGGATGCAGTGTCTCTGAGCAGCTCTGGAGGAAGAGGAAAGGGGGACCTGGTGGAATCAAATCTATGCCTCAAGGGACGCAGAGTCCAGCACTCTGGCCCAAGCAGGTGGCCTAGTGGTACCTCTCGTGGGCAGGGTCTCTGGGACAAGAGTGTGGGGGCAGGGTGAGGGCTGGTGGCTCTGGTCTAAGCCATGTGAACTTTAGATGCCCAGAATGGAAGAGGGAGAGTTAAAGCCAGACAATGCACCCCTGTTTGGTGGCACCCCCTCACCAGGGACCTAAGAGTTTAGTGTGGCTCTCTGGTCTGGAGTTAATAGCTCACCTTTTGGACTGCGATTTGAGCTTATTTTGGGGAAGGAAATATTTCTGAAGGAGGAGTGGGTCAGCGCTCAGTTCCATGAATGCCCTGCTCTGAAGGCTTCTCCCTTGCCCAGGGTCAGGGCAGCTGAGGGCTGGAGCAGAGGTCGGGGTACGCGAGTGTCACCAAGCCTACCACACCCCACAGCACTAGGACTTCCCAGGAGCCACCTCTGGGGCCTGGTGTCTTGCACTCTTGTGCATTCCAGTGATGCAGGCACACACTCCAGATGACTTTGCCTCTATTCCTTTATAACTGATTGGTTGGTTGGTTGGTTGGTTGGTTGGTTGGTTGGTTGATTTGGTACAGCGTCTTACTATACAGCTCAGACTCATAGTGATTGATCCTCCTGTCTCAGCCTCCCCAGTGCTGGGATTACACATGTGCACCACGCCCACATTCAGTGGCTGGCAGGGATTCTGGGGCCTGCATGACATGCAGTACCTGGGATCAAACCCAGGTTCTTGAGCTTGCCAGGCACGTGCTTAAACTGCCAAGCTATCTCCTAAGCCTCTTTGCGTCTATTCTTAAAGTGGTTTTAAGGCTCCTCTTCTACTGTCAAGAACATCACTGAACATAGCAAGAGTATCCACAGCAGCACTGAACCCTTTTAGAAAGAAACTGCCGTCTTCTGTTAAGGAACTAATGTGTGTTGGGCCTCTACCAAATACTCCAGACCTGAGAGGAGGCATCTGAGAGGCAGTGGCTCAGGCAGACCAACCTGCCATCCAGGGGCTACCTGCAGGTCCAGTTCTTTCTCACACAGTGGTTTCATGTGAACTCAGATTTCTACATATTGACTTGTGCAAGAATGGTCTCAAGAGGAGCTTCACAGGGTTGGGGGGCAGAAGGAAAGAGGAATAAGGGGTGATCGAGGGAGCTGAGGAATGAGCAGCTCCCCATTGTAGGGAGAGAAGCCCAGGGCGGTGGTGGGTATGAGCTGTTTCTGGTACTGCTCCCAAGGACCTTCAGCACACAGGCAAAGGCAGCGGATCCTCTGCATCCGCCTTCCCAGCATCAGTAGTTCCGTGGTTTTGTCATACTGGTCAGCTACCCATGCTATTACCCATTGATGTGTCTTTGTATTCTTTCTAGTGCTAGAGATGGAACCCATGGCCTCACATGTGAGAGGCTCATGCTGTACCACTGAGATGCGCCCCTGCCACTGTATCTCTCCATACAATCATCATTTAATTTCATTCCTTTACTTTACTTCTAAGACTTTAGTATGAAATTTAAATAAAGTGTAGTATTACTTGTCATAAGTAGAAGCTAGTTACCAAAATCAATATAAAGAAATTTTTGAAATGTGATTAAATTCTACTCAGGCCACAGAGGTCTGTAACCTCAGGTGGAAGGGCAGGGTTAGCAGTACGGGGGCTGTGGACCCCCAGACTCCTCAGTGAGACCTCGCTCCTGAATGGACCACACTGTAGCTCAGTGCCCTCCCACCACACATGCCCCCAGATTCCCTTCTCTGAGCAGGGCCACAGGAGGCACAAGTTCATGGCCCACCTTCCCTTGGGAAAGAGTGGCATACGGCAGAGGCCAGGGAAGGAGGGAAGAAGAGACTCACTCAAACCTCAGGTCAAGAGACCTGCTCAAGCCTCAGTTTCTCCTAGATGTTCCCCAAGGACCATCCCCAGGGCCTCTTCACCACTTAGCCATTTGCTTGTCCTGGGTTACTTTAGATAGAGCAGCCTACAAGCCTTTCTTTTAATCTCATCATAATGAGTTATGTGCCCATGAGCAGGCTTGCTGGGGAAAACAAAGAAAACAAGCAAACTCTCTCTCTCTGTGAGGATAGGGAGAAGGAACACAGCTGGAGTTTGAAGCCAGAGGCTTTGAGAGGAAATCCTTAGCTGA
>PVKN010015686.1:0-18346 GCA_004027915.1 Capromys pilorides | reverse complement strand
AAAAAAAAAAAAAAAAAAAAAAAAAGAAAAGACACACTCAATCTTTGGGGAGATCAGTTTGTCAACATTTCCAATCCTGGTTTGCACATTTGATAACATTCTGCTGCAGATCTCCTCCCTGCTCCAAAGCCATGATTTCAACCTATGCATTGGGATTTTTAAAAAAACTTTTTTGGGTTTAACTTTCATGAGAACTATGAAGTGTGTTCAGGAACAGAGATTCACTGTTTTATGCTGATGTGCAATTGATCCACTATCATTTAAGGAAGAGATGATTGTTTTCTATGTGAACTGTGGTGTCCCCTTGGTGTATGGAGTGACAGTCTAGGTGTGGGCCTGGTCTGTTTATTCTTGCTCCAATGTCACATCATCTTAACCGTGACAATACCATAATTACTCTTTATGACTCAGTGTGAATTTTTCTTATTTTTCTCTATTTCAAGATTGCCGTAGATATCCCTTACTCTTTATTGTACTACAACCATTTCTTAATAATTTTCTGGAATTATGTTGAATTATTAGAACAACTTAGTGAGGGTGTATATCTTTCTTATACCAAGTCCTTGAGTCCAGGATGTTTTCTTCCATTTATTTGAGTCTGTTTTAATTTTTCTCAATAATATCTTGTAACTTTAAATGCAGATATGGAAAACTTTTATAATAATCATTCATAAATGTTCAAAATCTTCTAATGCTATTAAATTACAGGTTAAAAAGGTTATCATTAAAGGTTAAAAAAAAGAAAAAAGATAAATGTGTCTTTTAATTTACACTATTTAACAAAGGCATTCTCTTTATATTTTAAATCTTATCCTTTTTTAATGCCTGACTTTAAGGAGCAATTTAATTTCAGGTTAAGCCATTCTGAACAATGGAGAGAACACTTCTGGGCCAAAGCTCTTTCAAATGTATTGATGACAGAAGTCCTTTATGTGACTCTTGATGGAGTTTGACTCATTTACTGGACATGGCAAGATGCAACTTGTCAGCCTAGGTACACATTGCATTTTGACACAGATTTTTATAGAAATATAGATATGAGATAAAAGCCTAATGTCCCAAGGGAACAAGGAGCAATAAACAGAGCCTGCCCAAGGACAATTGTTGTCTCACTTGAAAATTTGGGAAAGTTGGGATTCAAAGCTCAGATAACGGTTTCTCCTGCTGATGCGCTGTTGCTTGATCCCTTGCTTGGGATGTCATCAGCTAGCCTTTGTGTAAACCAAATGGTGGAAGTCAATAGGGAATTAGTTTGTGTTCACTAAAGTAATTATGTACATTCCTTAGTCTGCCTTTAGCCCTCAATAAATATGAGATGTCTCGGTGGCTCTGGGCTCAGTGAGACCTCTGAAGGTACATTCATTGGGTCTTCTTATTCCTTTCAGCACTGACTCACAACAAGCAACAGATTTTCTTAAACAAAACTTTGTTCAATAATAATGTGAGGGCCGGTGAGATAGCTCAGCAGAATAAAGCACCTGGTTAGGCAAGTGCAGGGATTGCAGTTCGATCCTGGCACCACATGCCAAGGCAGCCCTGCCCCCAGAGTGGACTGAGCTGGACAGAGTCTGAAGGTAGTCGTACACCTGTAATCCCAGCACTGGGGAGGCTGAAAACAGGATAACTATGAGCTGGAGCTGTGTAGTGAGATCTTATAGCAACCAATTACATTAAAAAATAATGATAATGTTAATCTTTAAAGAACCTTTGTTTTTAGTCCCTGTATTTTACTTTAATGTTATCTCTCTAATCTTAATTACTAAATTTTATTTTACAATGTATTTAGTACAGGATCTACAGGGTCTTACTACTCAGATCAGACTCCTAGTGATCTTCTTGTTTTCAGCCTCCCAAGTGCTGAACCCCAAAGTGGATTTACAGGTGTGCATTACCACGCCCAATCTCATTTACCGTCTCATTGTGCCCTGGGCACAGGGCCTGCATGGCTGGACAGGGATCCAACCCTGGTCCCTGCAT
The DNA here is from genome assembly GCA_004027915.1 of Capromys pilorides. Classification (NCBI taxonomy): domain Eukaryota; kingdom Metazoa; phylum Chordata; class Mammalia; order Rodentia; family Capromyidae; genus Capromys; species Capromys pilorides. The sequence goes on along the minus strand of PVKN010015686.1, from coordinate 16,369 downwards.
CTGCCTAAGCAGGCACTTAAGTCTGCTCAGCTATCTGACTGGCTCTCTAATTACTAATTTTTATAATAAAAGTATCTGAGAGTACTAATTAAAAAATGTAAAGATATCTTTCTTGTGGTGGCTGTGTAATTATCAGCAACCTTTTGTTTTGAAACTCATTAAGGTGAAAAATCTATAGAAAAACGTTTTCCCTTTGTATTAAAAAAAACCCCAAACATTTCTTTGGAGTTGCGCCAGAACAGATTGAAGTATATGTCATTGCTGTTACCCCCACATGTATTGCAGCCCAGAAATATTGATGAATTGATTTTTATTATGAGTTATAATTTTTATCTTAATGATCATACAAGAAACAAGATAATTCTTCCTTGTGAGTAATAGTAACAAAAAATACTATTTTGAAAAATAAACTCTAAGAATAGCAGAGGGCTACAAATGAAAGACTGGGTATCACAGCTCAGATTTTTTTTTCTTTTTTTGCTTATTTGATTGTGTGTGCATGTGTGTGTGTGTGTGTGTGTGTGCCTCTGTGTGTGTGTATATGTGTGTGTTTCTGTGGTGTTGCAGAATGAAACTATGATCAGTTTGTTGTAAATACCCAAACAAAACAAAACAACAAGAACACAATAGAGAAAGGATAGTGCTGGAGCATATCCATATGCAGAAGAATGGAGCTAGAGCCTTTGACCATATATAAAAGTCAACTCAAAATATATTCAACTTAGGCAGATACAAAGACTGGGGTTCAATCCCAGCTTGCCATGCTGGCCCTACTCCAGGGGGAACATTGAGACACTGACTGAGACTGGGCATTGTGGGTCATACCTAATCCCAGCCCTGGGATGCTGAAAACAAGGAAGGATCACTACAAGTCATGTAGTAAGACCCTGTAGACCCTGAACTAAATACATTAAAAAATAAAATGGAATAAAAAAATGAAATGGGAACCACAGAAAAACACAGATAATCCTATACTGCCAAGACTGACCCTATCCACTGGCCTAAAAGATTTAATCAGTCAAGCTTCTCATGCTGTGCTGTCTGGATACATTTCAGTGACATTTTTCCTGACCTTACATAGTTTCTGTATCTATATCTGTACCTGTGTCTATATTATCTATGAATAATATACAAATATTATCCAGCCATAGAGAATGAATTCTTATTTGTGGCAGTGTGGAAGAACTGGGAAGATGCTCTATTAGGAGAAAGAAGCCAGGGATAGAAAGACCAGTGCCACACTAATTCACTTATATGTAGCCTCTTTTGAAGTTGACCTTACCAAAGTAGAGTAGAAGGATGGGTCCCAGAGGCTGGAATGTTGTATGTTATGAGTCGGTGCTGAAAGAAACAATGAGAAGACCCGATGAATTCAGCTCAGAGGTCTCACTGAAATCTGTCTCTCTTGAAGTGAGCCCAGAACCCTTGAAGCATCTCAGCTTTATTTTTGGGCTAGTGAACATGATCACGTGAGGACCACATTCTCTATTGACTTCCACCTTTTCCCTATCACTAGATTCACACAAATGCTAATTAAAAACATTCCAAGCAGGGAAAGAGACAACCATTAACATGCCAAGCAAGGGGAGAGACAACAAACAAGGAGCCATCAGGATAAGCTGTTAGGTGCCTCCTTGAATCCCAGCTTCCAGGAATTCCCAGTAATAGACCACAACTGTCCCTGGGCTTTGTTTATTGCTCTCCGCTTCTTGAGATGCTAATTTCTTATCTGTGCATATCCTTGATTTTACTTTTTATGCTGAAAAATAATTTTTTGAAGCATCAGGGTGAGGACTGTAGCTTTTTAATTTATAGCTTGTTGATGGACCTGTGCTCATCGCCAAGCTAAGCAGGATATACAAATAGTACAGAGACAACATACACAATGAGATAACAGGAAAAGGATTAAGATTTTCAACGCCCTTAGAGATGCTTTACAACAGATTAATACCAGACAATTCTGACAATTATTTTGCAAAAGTATTATCAATATGTTGCTGAAAAGATAGGATTTCAGCAGTAATATTACCATGAGGCAATAAATGTCTTTTTACATTTTCTCATGGGAGATGAGTTTGATTCCATGAAATGGTAGTTACACAAAACAAAATACTTCAATAACATTTTTTTTTAAAATTTATTTTATTTATTTGTTTGCTTGTTGTGTTTGTTTCTTTTTTTTAATTTATTCATTTTGTGGCTGGCTCAGCCTGCCCTGGTGGTGGCGCTGGCGCAGCATGTGGTGCTGGGGATCGAACTGCAGTCCCCGCAGTTGCCTGAGCCCTCCCAAGCAGGCGCTTTAGACCACTGAACCATCTCGCCGGCCCAACATTTTAAACAAAGTTGACATTGTAGATTAACAATTTGACCTCCCAACATAACAACAGCTTGTTCTAAATCATTTACCTTAGTATTTAACTTAAGAGTCTATGCCTCTTTGAGAAGTCCTTAATTGTTCTGAGTTCTTGTGCCACTGTTGCACAAAATGAACAATTTGTACACCTTGGCTCAGTGCTACTCTGGCTGTAGCAGCTGTGGCTGTGAAGGCTATCATGAGTTTAATCATTCTCTTTTGTTCTCTTCTTTGACACCTCCAGTAAACGTAGGAACAGCATCATGGAAGGGAGTCTTGCCACGGGCAATGTCGTTGTACTGGAAGCCAGATTTTGTTCCTTGTCCTGAGAATATAGATGTTATCTCTAGAGAAATTAAGACAAATAGAAGAATTTAAACATGTATATAAAAAACAATTGTGACATGTAATGGTACAGTTAGAAGGGTTCCAATAACTAGGTCCTACGAGCAACAGTTGAAGGAGGTGAACATATATGCCTGAGTAAAACGAGTTGTGTTCCTTTTAAATAATGAGATATTTCTATCTTAATTCCTTCCCTTCTGCTGTCTGGGCAGAACCGTAAGGGCTCCAATCTATGACACTTCCATTGGAAGTATTAACTAACTCCAGGGCTGCCATGAGGGATTTATGGGCGATGACTGCTCTGGCTTCTTCAGGCTGAAAGGGGTCATAGCTAGTAATCAGCAGTCAGAGGTACTCTCCAGAGGTTCTACCTAAAGGCCCTCAAGAGACACCAGGCATTTTTATCTTGGGTAGGTAGAATAGTGTAGACCCTTTTATTTATAGAGTCTGACAGGTTTCTGTAAGTCCCTCTAGTTTTAATTATAATCATCTCTGAACTTTGAGAATTTCCTATTTTTAGTTATTTTTGTAAGAGAACAGTGACATCAGCAAGCTAATTTAATTTGTATGTTTTATTCTAATTTTTGAGATATGATAACTAGAAGGAAAGTCAGGGTTAGAGAAAAACAAAGAGACCTGTGCCGATGTCCAGCAATAGGCTGGGTTTTCCTTTGGTCATGATTTCTCAGGGCTCCTCCATGGAGATGACAGAGACTGTTTGGCCAGAGGGAGCAGGCAGGCCCAGTGCCCTTTAGTCCTACTGGATCATCTGAGAAGCTGAGTCTGAGCTCTAGGGCCTTTGCCTCAGAGCGCAGTCTCACTTCTAAGCAGCTGCTTTGGCAGTCAGGGCATGGCTTATGGGCTTCTTGAGACAATCCCTTTTATTCTGGCCTGACTTGTGACAGCCACAGCAGATGAACTTTATCATCGTTGAGCTCTTCTTGGAGCCAAGAGAATCAGACTTTTGGATTTGTTTTTGGAGCTGCAACAAGGCAGCTATTTTTTTTATATCTCTTTTGTTTTTCCTCTCTGGTTTTTTCTCAGTTCCAATTATAGGAAATTGTTTTCTTAGTGTCTTATAAAGTATCAAGTGAGTTTTTTGATTTGTCCCCAGGTAGGTAGTGGGACTTCCTGATTTTAGGAAGAGGACATCTGAATGATTTTTTATTTAAAGTGAGTCTTTTCATCAGTCAGAGGTGTTGTATCAGAATGTTTACGCTTATTCATTTTATTTGTCAAGCTGGTACCCAAACTACTTTCCTCTATCTGTAATAGCGCAAGCAAAACCTCTTCCCCATCTCTGGATATCTCCTGGAACCCACTGATCAATATCATTTAGAAAGAAAACAGGCTGTTGTAAAGGAATACTCACTTCCTTTGTCCAGTGATGGTCTGTTGAGGGTCAGAGTGGGTGAGGCTAGGGGAAGATGGTTTGATGAGTATGTAATTCCAGATACAGATGGGTAGAAGGTGTAAGATCCAGTGTTCTCCTTCAGAGCGGCGGTTAACAATATTGTACTATTTCCACATAACTACAAGAGAGGATTTTGAATGTTCTTACCATAAAGAAATAGTTAATGTAGGAAGCTATGAATGTGCTAACTGCCCTTATTTGAGTATTACACAATACACACAAGTATTGCATGTACCGTATAAGTATGTGCAATTATGTGTCAGTTAAAAGCAAAAGAATTAAAATGTGTGGAAAACTATAAAATAAATGTGTATATCCTTTCCTTCACCTAATTGTTTGGATCTGCTTTCTTAATTGTTTTGATTTAAAAGACAAATAAGAATGAACTAAGTAAACTGGTCTGATGAATTAAAAGACATAATTTTTATTTTCATTTTACATTTATTTATTTATTTATTTTTGAGGTTTAGGGAAGGGCTTACAGGGAATTCAGGGTCTCACTACTAGATTGGACTCAGAGTGATCCACCTGTTTACGGCTCCCAAGAGCTGGGATTACAGGTGTGCCCCCATGCCCAGTCTCAATTGCCATCTCAGTGCACCCTGGGGGAGGGTCTGGCATGGTAGGCCCGGGAGTTGAGCCTCTGGCCCTTGTGCTTGCTGGCAGGTGCTTTAATCTACTGAGCTATTTGGTCAGCTCAAAAGACATGATTTTTAAAATTAAGTATTCTCTTAGATGTACACTGTGTGGATATAGTGTGATCATTTGATAAAAGTATTCTGTGCATAATGATCAAATCAAGGTACATATATAATTTTACTGGATAGTATAACAGTTTCCTAGCAATGCTGTAATAAAGTACTATGAACTTGGTTGTTTAACACTAAAGAAGTTTACTACCTTATAATTTTCAAGTCTGGAACTCCATGGTCAAAGCATTGGCCAGGATTATCTTTTAAGTTCCAAATCAAGGTCATTTTCCTCTGAAAACTCCATGCTTCCTCTCACCTTCCATTGTTGCTGATGGCCCCTGCTGCTCTGTGGTCCAATTGTCATCACATGGGTCCTTCCTGTGTGTCTTTTCATACTGCTTCGGTGTTCGCCGTCTTATAATTCTATTCTTTCCAAATCTTTCAACTTGCCTCCACATGTACATTGATTTATTCTTTCATTTTAACTATTATATCTGCCCATGAGGTTGAACTTTAATTTTGTTTAGTTTAGTTCTCATTAAGAACTCAAATAGGAATTAGAATTCAATCTATTTGAATGAAATGAATGAAAATAAAATGTGTCTGAGTAAGGAACAGTAGATATAAAATCAACATTCATGACAATTAAAAATTAATTCCTACACACAATGCAATTTCAAATAATATGTTTGATAGCTACAGGGAAAATTAACGTAAAAAAATACGTCAAAGCTTTACTTAGAATGAATGAGCTCTCTTCATTTTTCAAATAAAAGGCGAAAATAGAAAAATGAAGAGATCACAGTTGTTTTTAAAATACTTTATTTTGCCATAGTATTCAACTATTTTAATATTTGTTGTAGAACAGATCAGCTCCTCTATAGAATAAAGCAGCTTATTCAGAAATAAATGTTGGTATCTATGACAATTGTATGCAGAAAGCATTTTCATTGCAGGGAAAGATGGAATTATTCAGCAAGTGATAATGGGACTACAAGAGAACTACACACTGAACAGCCTGTCTGCTCACTTATTCACTACATGAGACACAACAAAAGAATTTGAGATCAAGTCATATATAAAAGTTGAGCCAGGAGTCTTGCTTCCCTGGAAAAAGAAAAGTGCTATGGAGAATAAAAACACATCTCAGAAAAGAAATGGACTGATAAAGAATAAAGAAAAGATAGAGTTGTAAGTGGCGTGAATTTGTGAAATAGACACATTTTATTTATTTCCTCCCTTCTTTTCTGTTACTGTTCTAATGGTAGCAGAATTGGTTTTTATTTTTGGAGGAATTCATGTGATAAAAATCACAAAATCATAAGCTTTCATTGTCAAACAGTTCACTGTTCATGTTCTTTCTCTCTCTCTCTCATACTAGGTATTGAACTCAGGACCTTGAACTTGCCAGGGAGGCACTTGAGCCCCTGAGTTAACTCCCCAGCCCTCATGTTCTAGATAGCAGGAGAACAAGTACTAATATTAAGGGAATCCCATTACCTACTGAAAGACCAATTTTTTATATCCAATTATAATTATTCAAATTTAGGAGCTATTTAATTAATTTGTTATTATGTAACTAGCCTCTGTTTTTCATATTTTAAAATGGCGAGCCATAGGAAAATACAGATAATTCTGTACTGTTAAAGATTGACCCTGTCTACAGGCCTAAAGGATTTAATCAGTCAGGCTTCTCAAGCTGTGCTGTCTGGACACATTTCAGTGACATGTTTCCTGACCTTACATAGTATATGTAGAACTTTCTATACAGTATATATAGATGTCTCCTAAAGAGGTCTGCATGATTGCTAGATATTGAAGGCAATTAACAAGTGGCTTATTTTTAATATGTCTCAAATTCTTGGTTTATTTAAAAACAAACTAGAGATTAGTAATCATATTTTACTTGTGCGTTTTTGCTGAAAAATTCTATAATACATCTGGTATTGTATTGTTCAATACATTAATTATACATTAAGATTTATAATATGAAAATGACATTTGTTTTAAGAGGTGTATCCTTTTGTGCAGTGAACTGATATGCTTAGCTTTGTTTAAATTCTCATTTGATTCTACTTCTTATACTTTACCAGATATGCATGGGCAATGTATTCTTCACTGGCAAGTTCATCTGAAGCATGAGAATGATCATGCGGTGAGTAGTTACGTATAAATAAACTCTGTAAACTAAGAAAAAAAAAGGCACAAGGTATATCTGTAGAGCCAATGGAAATAACCTGCACACTATGCTTGGATGGGGAATAGATGAAGGGAACACCAGGCTTGGGAACAGAGCCCAAAGGTGGGCAACACAGATTTTGTGCTCACGTACAACTAGAGGACTCCAGATCATCCTTTTCACAGCTGTATTTTTCTCAGTGGGAATGAATGTGCCTTGCCCTCTGAACCTTACTTAGTCAAAGGAGGAGATAAGTTTTAATAATACCAGGAAGTTTGGAAGCTGGTAAATTTCAGTTCAAAGCCATGAGCAAAGGGATGAATTTTCTTATACATTACAAAATTTCCCACATTTCATAATACTATTCAAAGCAAAGTAAAAATCAACCAACCAACTAATCAACTAACAAAAAGCAGATCAAATTTTAAGTTTTATAGCACATATTGGTAGGGAGATGTGTTTTTTCATTTCAGGCATTATACTAATAACTTCCCTGAACAATTCAGCCCACAACAAACAAATTTATAGGAAAATTTAGTTGCAAAGATCAATTTATAAAAATGATTCTCAATTTATTAAAAGAACAAATGAGAAGTAAATATTCAAGAACATGGGTATTCAGTGACCACAATATTTCTTTTAGCAGAAGATTATGGATTTTTGTTTTAGTTAAGGCAACTTTTTATTAAGTGGTCAGTTGTTCCTGTCAAAGTTCAGTATAGACACTTCTCAGGAGAAAAAGCACATATGGCCAACAAGTATATGAAAAGCATATCACACATGTGTGGTCATTGGGGACATAAAGTTTAAAATAAGACTGAGATGTCATCCTGCTCCAGTTACAGTGGCTATCATTAACACCTAAAAACAATAAATGGGGGCAAGGTCATGGGTAAAAATTGCTGGTATGCTGCTGCTAATCCAGCTCTTTCTTCTCTGGGTATGTTCCCAAAGAGTTAACATGTGCATAGCCATGTTCAGAGAAGCACGATTTAAAACAGTTAATTTAAAAAAAATATATTTGGAAACAGGATCTCATTACACAGCTCAGATTCCTAGTGGTCCTCTTGTTTTCAGCCTTCCCAGTGCTGGTATTACAGGCGTGCACCACCACATCTGGATTCGGTGACTGGCTCAGCGCTGGTCCCTGTGCTTGTCTAAGCAGGTGCTTAGTCGGCTGAGTTACCTTGCTGGCCCTAAAACAATTAAATTTTGTAAGTGGCCTTTATATCCTTCAATAGATGAAATGATAAAGACAAAAGTATATACTATTCAAGTCATTTGTAGAAAAATACATTCATCTGGAGACTGTGATGCTAAATGAGATAAGGCTAATGTAACGTAGTTTTTCTCTTGTATGAGAAAACCAAAATATAAATAATTTAAAGAACAAAGATAAGGGACAGACAGGTAGTGTTTGTGCATATGGGAAAGGAATCTGTAGATGGGGCAGAAGAGGGGGCTGGAAGGGGGAGTAAAAGTGATTAAAATGCAATATGCACATGTACCAATTCTCCCAGGTGAATATAGTCATTATATATTGCAAATATAGATCAATAAAGTAAGTACATAAGTAAAGAAATATAAAAAAAAGCTCAGCAGTACTAATCCCACTCATCTATTGTATGATAATCGTAGACTTTTACAGAAGCTGGCTGTAAATCCTGTACTTGGGTATCTTATTCCACGATCAAGAAGAAACTTAATTTCATAGGCTAGTTGGGGAGACAAGAGACCTGAATGCATATCAGCAATAATTTAGAAGTTACCAAATTCTCTTCTTTAAATGTTATCAAACCCTGTAATTGTGCTGTTTGTCTATATCAAAATCCAGGAAAAAATGGAGCATTTTGTGCGCCGCATCACATACCAAAGAATACATAAATAAGGCCAATAACTCAACAGACTGGTCCAGCGTAGTAAATTGTGCGTTGGTGAGCATTCAGGTATCATTTGACTTTGTGTCTGATTTACCTCACTTTACCTGTGTATGTGAAAAGTACAAGTGTCACCCGGATTGGCTTGTTAGATCTGTAGGACTTCTTATCGATCTAGTAGTCACAGACAGACTTATCTCCTCCTTGTAGATCAGCACATGATTCATGTTTGCTTCAGCCTTTTGAGTCTTTAGCTGTTTTTCAAACTGTTGAGCAAGAGGAAAATACAGGAAAATGGAGTGAGAAAATTTTGTACTGGATATTTATTGTCTACATGGCTTCCCCAGAGAGCACCCAGACCACTACTTTTTCCTCAGAAATAATAGTAACAATGATAATATTAATTGAACCCTTCCTTTCTATGTATGTAGACAGATGATGTATGTAGTATGTAGTATATATGTGTGAAGTACATGCATAGATACAGGTATGCATGAATGTATCTTTAATTTGCTTTTTATGTATAGTAGCAAGGAAGCTAACTCAGTACCAATTCACAGACCATGTCTGAGTATTATTCATTATGTTTGTGACAGCCTTAGGCCTTGTACTTAACACCTTACAGTCATGATATCTACTATCAAAATAACAGAAACACACTCTAGGGAGGTGGCAAACGTTTTGAGAGCTATGATAATAATATAGAACTGACAATCCTAAATATCAGCACTTAACAGGACATTGCTGTCTGTAGGTGATTTAAGGGCTACCAACAGGTAGGAAGCCACATGCCATTTTCATATGAGTAATGACTGAGTTGAAGCTGGGTCAGTCTGTAGTATAACTGTGAATTCAGGGTAGAGAGAGAAACTCTTAAAACAAAACTGAAGATAAATCTCTTATCTATCTATCTATCTATCTATCTATCTATCTATCTATCTATCTCTTCTGTCTTTGCTTTTTACATTTTTAAAAATTTTTATGTATTTAATACAGGGTCTACAGGGTTTCACTATACAGATCGGACTCATAGTGATCTTTCCTGTTTTTCAGCCTCCTAAATGCTGGGATTACAGGCACATGCAACCACGCTCTGTGTCATTCACAGCCCAGTCTCATTCACCAACTCAGTGCATCCAGGGAAGGGGCCCACACGGTAGGGCAGGGATCTAACCCTGCACCTGCCTAAACAGGCACTGTAATCCACTGAGCTATCTGGATGGCCTTGTCTTTGCTTTTTGGTGACAGAGTCTCCTTATGTAGCCCATGTTAGATATAGTTCTCCTACTTCAGCTTCCCTAGTGCTGGGATTACAGATGTACATCAACCATGCTTGGCTTCAACTTTTTTATTTCTACCACTTAGTCTGTCTGTCCACTGTATCTGTAATTTTTTAAAAACCCATCTTTTCCTATTCCTTCCCTGAGGTATGTTAAGGCTTTTCAGTAAAAGAAACATTTCTTTGTAATAAACATCATTGTTTAACTTTGAACAATGCTATTTTCCCATTTAAAAGTAAATCAAATTTTCTGTATGAGAGGTCTGATTGAGAATTAAGATTTACCTAATGTTGATGTTAATCTCAAATTTATTATATTTAATCAGCCTGCATTTGATCCTCCTGGTGATAGATATTCTATCTTAGTGGTTTCTAAAAGAGAAAAAAATCCTTTATCTTTGTGTTCAAAGAATCTCATATTTCTTCTAATTAACTGACTATTTTCAATAGCATATTTATTTTGAATTTTAAACTTGACTCTTGATGCTTTCTTCCCCTTCTGCAGCTCCAAGCCCAGCCTGCTTCACCTGGTAATACACACATTTCAAGCTGGAAGGTTTACAGTGGTGCTGTCACCCCCACAATCTCTGGTAACCCAGCTTCTTGCACAAGCAGGTGGTTGGCATTATTGACTTGGAATTCTTCAGAGAACATCTTTGAAGATTTGATGATAACCAAAGGGGATTTTCCACTTCTGGTAAATGTTGCTGATTCATATTTGGAGGATTTCGAGAGGTCCTACTGTATCCTGAGAAAGAGTTGCAGTAGAAATCCCAGGAAAGATAGAAAGCAAAGTCACCCTGGCTGTAAAACAAACCAACACCACACTCTTTCAGTGTTATCTAGTCATAAACACAGCTTAATAATCCAATTTCACTTCATCTCAAATGTAGTTACTAATGATTATACATCTAGGTGCTTTGGGGAAAATAAAATATGCTTTCCATTAAAGCAGCTTACAACACACAAAACAAGAATGAAAAAGGGAAATGCATATTCCTGAATACCTGGGCATGATAGCGTAGTCTTGTAATCTCAGCACTGTGGGAGGCTGAGATAGGAGGATCACAAGTGTGAAACCAGCCTGTGTAGCTCAGCAAGACCCTGTCTCAAAATAAAAATAAAACGAGCTGAGCGTGTAGTTCAAAGTTCCCTTCGTTCAATCTGAAGTAGGAAAAAAAGATTATCCCTGACTAATGGAATCTTTTTGTACGGATAGAAGCCTGGTGCCCAGAAGTACCAGGAATATGCTAATGAAGACTTTGAAATGACATGGAGTCAGTTCTGGAAGAAACAAAGGAATCGTCCTAGATTGGCACATTCATGTTTACTGGAGAGAAAAAAATATTTTGAGCAATATCTTAGATAATTTTAAGCTTTCCCTGAGAGTGGTCTATTTCTTGGGGATGTAATAGCAGGAAAATAGTGCTTTGGGAAGACTCCCGGGTCTGAACTGCTGGGGTGCACTATGGAGGGAGAATTCGAGCATGAGGAAGAGAGCAGAGCAGCAGTTCAGATCTAGAAAGGAGGCCTGGGATTTTGTGACGGAGGGATGGGGAATAAATTAAAAATACTGCTTCAGTGATTTAGTTTCTATAATATGGTTGTGTCTGCATATGTGTGTACGTATTGATTCCTTTTCCTAGCCTCTCTCCACAGAACTCAGTGGAGGAGAACCCCGCGTGGGGTTTGACGATCTAGTTCACAATGAGTGATGCTGCAGAGGGGTCCTCTGAAGATGGGGCAGGCTGCACCGTGAGATAGGCGAGGAGCACACAGCATGTCAGCTTGATCTTCGCAGAAGGAGCCCGGGGGCGACAGTAGAGTGGCTCAGTGGTATTCCCATGACATTGTTAGTGGATTGAATCCTCTTTATTTATTTTTTATTTTTATGTGTTTGGTTGTTGCAGGGTCTCACCATGCAGCTCGGACTCGTGGTGATCCTCCTGCTTTCAGACTCCCCAGCGCTGGGATTACAGGCATGCGCCATTACGCCCTGACTCTGGCTGGCTCAGTCCATCCTTGGGTGGGGCTGGTGGGGCATGTGGTTCCAGCGATCAAATTGTGGTCCTTGCGTTTGCCTAAGCTTGCCTAAGCAAGCGCTTTAGTCCCCCGAGCTGTCTCGCCAGCCCCGAATCCTCTCTGAAGTAGCAAAAAGATTATCTATAGCTTGGAGATGGGTTAAAAATATAGCCTGTGAGGAGTATAGTGAGAGCTGACCTAATGAACTGACGCCGATGGAGTGAAACCATTAAATTGTCACCATCAGGCAAATCTTCGTGGAGAGATGAAATTAAGCTTCTAAACCATCACGGAGTTTTGCGACCATAACTTAAGAGGGATGACAGAAAACACAGTGAATGTTTAATTAAAAAAAATTACAACAGAAGACACATTGCCATGAATATCACTCAAAATACTCTCGCTACTTTGAGCACACGTATTTCCTGGTGCATACTGCCTTCCGGAAGTGGGAAGTAGCTCTGGAAGTCTTGCAAGAGCGTCTTTCTGAAGTCATAAAAAAGACACAGTGCGTGCTGCTCCCCAGGACGGTCCAATAGAAAGGCAGTCTTGAAAAAACACGGCAGTGTGACGTCATCCATCTCTTTCATTAGACCTGGTCCTGTGTGACTGCTGGCTGTTGTCCAAAGTCAGAATGATCACAAAAGGAAGATGTTGTAAATTGGTTGAGGACATCAAGGCAGCCATGATAGCGCTGTTAACGACCTGCAGGATGGCTTCAGAAAGTGTCAAGAGTGATGCCGTAAGTGGGTTCAAAGCAAGAGGGAGAGTTCTGAGGGGCGCTAATGGCAGTGTGTCTTTTGTGATTATTTTTTAAAAATTTAAATACATACCTTGGTTTTTGACCACACCTTGTATTTGTGTGTCCACAATAACTGGGTGATCTGAAGCTAACAATGTGTCCATTTTACTTAGAGAGCTTCAGTGTTGGGTCAGTGACGGTTATTCTTATGGTCATTATGATTGAGGCAGATGAAGGTATGAGCTCACAAGAGACACTCTCCCTTCTTTGGAGCATTAGTTATTCTTAGAGGTGACTTTTGCAGTAGCAGCTCTTACCTTCTTTCACAGCCTGTCTGCCTCATGATTTAAGTGGATTCCTTTCCTATTATTACTATTATTCTATCGATAATACCTTCAATAGACCAGTCTTTCTTGAGTTTCTGAAATGGAGCTCCAGGCTGTCTCCAGGCAGAATAGAGCATTATGAACAACCCAGTGCAATAAAAGAGAAGAAAGGGGGTTCTAAAATAGCAGACTCAAACCTGTGAACTGTCCCCAGGCTAACCGTGGGCTAAAATCCTCAATATTCTTTTGCAGCAGTAAAGACCACAGACCTATAGCTTCCCAAAAGAGCCGATTCTTTATATTCCAGTGTAAAACACCAAAACTGAATATCAGGAAAGTCACAATTTTCCACAGGGAGTCAGGCCTCTGTGACTTTTGTATCTTACATTTGTGAAGGAGATATTGTGAAGGTGCTTGTGTACACAGTGAGAGGCAGTAGCATCTCCAGAAGGGCTGTCATGATGTAGGCAGAGAGGGTCACCTCATCAGCTACCCCTCTCTACAAGGACCAGTAGTAGAGAGTCTGAAAAGCTCCAATATGCATTAGCCAATCAGATCACTCTCTTTCCCTTGATATGGTCACTAGATAGTTTCTCTTTTTGTGTCATATTATTGGTTTTCTCCTTTCTTTTTCGCCATAAAACTGTGGAATTTATCTCAAATCATCCTTTTTTACTTCTAATAATAGACTAGGGTTTGGGATTTTTATTTAGCACTGTTTTCATTTCATTTCACAAAACAAGTATCAATTTCTTGCTAGATTGCAGGAGGTTTAGAATCTACTGTTCTTGGCGAGATCAACGGAAGCCTCATTCCTCTAGCATACTGCAACTATCAGGGACCAGAGCGGGACAGATAAGGGTCACCTTCATGGCATTGTTCAGCAGTGATCCAGAGTGTTGGAAAAACATATTTTTCTTTTCTTCTGTGACAGCTGGCTGAGAGCACTCATGATGCGAATTCTCCACAAAGGGTTATGAAGGCACTTGAGCATAGGACCTGTGCCCAAATGGGGTGAACCTGAGCAGAGGAATGAGACTGAGGCCCTGGGAGCCCCCCGCTCTCAGAGCTCGCTTTCTGCAAAGCCTGCAGACTGTCATATTCGCAACTCAGAGGGGCCAGTTGTTGGGGGAGGTTCATGGATGGGACATAATCCTCGAGACGTCAGTATTCTCTAGTCAGGAAGCATTTATTCTCTTAAAAAATAAAAATATCTCCATTTCATTGATTGCACTAGAGTGATGCTTTTCACTTTTTTTTTTCCTAATAAAACATGCTTTGAGAACCTCCAAATCCTCACCACCTCTGAAACTACATTTTGTGATCGACTCCCCCAGAATCAGCTGCACTAATTTCTGTCCAGCCTCCCCTATCTTTCCCCCTTTAATGTTCAGTACAGAAGCTGCTTCCTCTGTCATGTCACATTATGTCACTTATATTTTCATTTTTGTGGAAGTTATATTTCCATCTTCCTACTATTTGTGTTCCATAAGAACAGGTGAGTTTCTGGGCATTATCTAGGTGGGATGATGATGGATTTTTAAGTGATCTGTGAAAGAGTCCCAAATATCTGAGTGGCTATTTGTAAATCCTGAAATGTGATGGATGAGCACAGAAAACATGGAAATAATAACGTTACTAGGTGTCTCCTTGACTTCCAAAATGTTCCTCCAAAGGTTCTGTGTGAACCATCTCTGTGTTTATAAATTCAACTCTCTTTGATAGTCTGAAGAGGAGATTCTGATGGATTTTTATTTATTCATTTATTTATTTTTTATTGCTTTTAGTAAGAAACGACACTGCAACAGTTTCAAAACACGTTAGCAGTACATTCCCAATAATTGATACAATGCATATTGCTGTCCTCATTGTTATTCAGAGCATAGGATGCAGACATGATAATTTTTCTAATCATTATTGGTACAAAGATTTTTTCTCATTGAACTTAGAGAACGTAGTTATATACATAGTCCAATATTCCATAATAGTAGTGGGTTATTGGCATAACTGGCAGTGTTGGAAGCTGTTGATTTAAGCCTTTTATAGCTCAACATACTAATCTAGCTTTACTTTTTTTTCTTTTTTATTGTATTTAATAAGAAATACCAATGTGTCAGCTTCAAAACATGTTCGTAGTACATTTCCATTATTTGATATAATGCATACTGTTGTCCTCCTAGTGGTTATACAGAGCCCAGGGTGTAGATGTGATAATTTTTCCAATCATTATTGGTACAAAAAATTTTCTTCTCATTGAACTAAGAGAAAGTAGTTGTATGCATAATCCAGTGTTCCATAATCGCAGTGGGTTATTGACAAAACTGGCAATGATGGAAGCTATAGATTTAAGCCTTTTACAGCTCAGCATAGTAATCTAGCTTTACGTTTTATGCCCTGTGGTTAAACTTTTTTGCTGCATGGTTAAGGGCAAGTTAAAGCAGCATCTGTATAACAAAACATGGAACTTTTGTATCTCCCAAGGTCAGTCAAAACCCCTCAGCGTTTACTTTGAAACCATGTACAGTGCTTTGTAGAACTGTTGTCGGTGTCAGCCATCTGGATGAGTCTTGGCTATTGCTTGACAAATTTGCTCTCTGTGAAAGCCTGAGAGAATGTTTTCTCTCTAGATGACTCTCCTTAGGTACACTGTCTATTTTCAATCCCTGAGTCCTCACTGAACTTGATGGGCTAGGGCCAAAATATTGGCTATCCTTGTAGCTCTTCTTTTTTCTCCAATTTTTGGTCTGTAAACTTATATTTTTAACCCTCCAGAAGCGAAGCTTAGATGTGGTTTTTTTGTACAATGGAATATTACTCAGCTATAAAGAATGATAAACTAGAAGACTTCATAGTGGATGTATCTTGAACATATACTCATAAGTGAAATAAACCAGACCTACATGTGTAAATATCGTGTAGTCTCCCTAGTGTAAGAACTCAAAAGAAGAAATAAAAATGGAGAGGCACAACACAGCTGAATGGAAATCAAGAACTTAAAGGTTAAACAATGAAGTGACTGCAAGCAGAAAACATAGGAAACATGGTAGGACCAGAACCATGCACAGGATGAATTAGATAACAGCCCTATGAACCTCCAAAAGGTTTATCACACTGAGGATAGCAATGGGTAACACTAAAAC
>PVKN010015685.1:0-18347 GCA_004027915.1 Capromys pilorides | reverse complement strand
TTCATCCTCAGAATGTTCTTTCCAAAGTTCACACAGCTATTGAAACATTGACTTCTTTTAAAAAGAACCAATACATTGAAAGGTGAATTTCAATGGATATCACCTCATTGTTTTATGAAAACTCTTACTCCCTACCAAAAAAATTCCCATTTTTCCCTACAAAGCAAAATTCTAATGCCAAAATCATACAAATAGTGTGTAGGGATCAAATTAATTTCTGCTTCACATTTCCTCCAGCACTGGAGCCAAACAAGGCACGATTTTACACATTGCTGCTTTCTTAAACTGGTATTTTAAAATGTTAGCACTGTTATGATTAGCTGTGAAGATAAGAGTGAAGGGCATGATCTCTCCCTACTGCCCCCAGGCCTCACATTAAACTTTAACTGGAATTTGGGCAAATATGCTCATACTTGGGACTTAATAGTACTTAAAGCACATTCACTACATAATGAGTCACTCCTGTGATGAGATCCGTCTCTAAACCACCAGGAAGCTGCGCAGTGCCCAGGCTCCTTGCTAGCCGCTGCTCCCGCTGCTCACCACTGCCCTACTGCACCTTTCTGCAGCAAAAACTCAAGTTACTCTTCGCAGAAGCTTCTCCAAAGCCAGCCCCAGTCCAGCCTCCAGAGTTTAAATTTGATAATAGTAAGATACTCTAGTGAGGTAGCATTTTATCTACTGGTTTGAGAAAGCCAGAACTATTCGAATTATGTCTTTATTGATTTTTACATACTCATACAGGCATACAGGATTTGAGGGGGGTTTTTTTGTTTGTTTTTTTGGTTTTTTTTTTTTTCTGTCTTTTTAAGACATGGTCTCATTATGCAGTTCAGGCTGGCCTTGAGCTCACTTTTGTAGCCCAGGCTGGTCTTGAACTCACACCAGTTCTCCTGCCTCAGCCTCCCAAGTGCTGGGATTACAGGCATGTAATGCCCATAATAACAGGCATACCCGCCAGGATTTGAGTTTATTAAAAGCACAGCAGGGGTATTATATAAGACAACCTCTTGCTTTTATAGGACCCAATAACTTCTAATCCCAACTGAGAGTGAATGACCAGTTGAAAAGCATCTAATATTTTTCCAGAAATTCATAAGCAGAAGAGTTTATACCCCCTTGTATTAATCATTCCAAAGGTTCCTGGACACTTCCTCTCTACCATTTCACTCTGATTTATATTGAACTCACAACAATGAAACAGTAATATCCTTTTTAATTGGATAAATACATTCATGTTTGAGGACTTTACCCTGCTTTAATTCAGAAGGTTTACTGTGATTCTTTATCCTGTATGCCACCTTCACTGAATGAAAAAGCCTAGCAGATTAGTGAATCATGCTACTGGATGTGGTTTACTAGTCCCAGGGGTGTGGCCCAGAATGCTATATTCTGTCCCTGCTATCTCTTTCTTTGCTGCTCCCCTGCTCTGCTTCCCAGCCCCTGTGAGCTAAGTAGCTCTGCCATTCTGAACTTCTCCACCATGAGATCCTTTCCTTGGAGCCAGCCAACCCTGGAATCCAAACCTCTGAAACTGAAGATACATTGTATATGACTTCCTTTAAGTTGTAGATGTCAGGCCTTGTGTCCTAGCAGCAGAAAGCAAATACACTTGGCAAGAGCTCAGATAGCATACTATGAAATGTTTCCTAAGCCCTTGAACTCACTGCCCTTTAAGAACATTCAACATGGAAAACCAACTGGAGACAATTCCTCAAATAATAGCAATTTATTCAGTTTTGAATCCTGGGTACTTAGTAAGGTTTAAAAGACCAAGGGTGGGTAAGAATCAAGCGCTCTGGTCCCTCAGCATGTGTGGCCCTGTGAATACATATGAACACACTTACCTGGATTCCAATCAGGATGCCTTTCTGAGGTAATTTAAACCCAGTAGACAGCATTGCCTTTAGGAAGGCTGTGTGAATACCTTCACCAAAGCAAGCCACCTGTTTAGGAATAAATGAAAAAATAAAACAAGGAAAGCAAATAACTGCCAGCTACATTTAACAACAAAAAAAGCAAAACAAAACACAGAAATAGAAACCAATTTACTCATAGACCACTTCCTGAGATTTTTATTGATGTTGCCCAAAGACCAAGCAATCTGAATACAGGGATTAAAAGGCTGGCCAGGGCAGATGTATCTTATGTTTTTAATTAAGCATAATGAATGAATAAGCAATTCTTTCCCTATCCAACAGCACTCAGTGGAGCCACAGACTGGATACTACTGCCAGTTGTTTGGATACAAATCACAGCTTCTGGCCTATAATACAGCGAACTTCCAAATGTTAATATGACTTACTGTTTAAATAACTGTATATGTGATAAATGCTATGCAGCGCAGTATGAATTCACAGGTCAGTACTAGAAATGACTAACTGCAACCAATTGGTTAGGAGTCATTTCATCCAGCTTATGAGGAGGCCTTCAGAGAAATTCAGTCACTCCATGAAAATCCCCAAACAGCTTGTTCCTTTTTGTCATTTTCATAAAATGAACCAAAATAACCTGCAACAAGTCCAAAATGCCACAGAAATGGTCCTAGCTAACATATAATGGTAGTAGCTATGGAGATTTCATCTACAGTAAGTGTACTACAAATAGAACTACAGGTCAAGTAGCTGCGCAACTGGAGGACAAGTGGCAGGATTTGACATGACAAGAGTTGGTTCTGCCACACACATCATCATTTGGCACAAGTACAGAGCCACCATTACAGTAAATAACACTGATGGCTGATTCATTCTTTAAGCAAATGACTCCTCTACGAGGCAAGGAATGTTCTCATGACTGTAAACTACAGCTGACCACAAATACCAGCTGCTTGTCACTCCACAGTGAGCATTTTAACCAAACACTGTCCCACCAAGTCAAGCGATGTCAACCTACAGTAACGGGTCTCAAATTCTATTGAAACACATTGTGCAAACCCTTTTTAAAGTACAGATACAATCACACAGAAGAAATTCCTATAATTTTCTGAGAAGCCATAGAAAGCAGTCAAATGTTGCCATAAGGATTAAGACATAGCAGTCTTACTTCACCACTAGAAAATAAAATGTCTTGTAATTTGATCAGGGGCTGGAGGCTTGCACAACGCTACCACAAGCCATTTAAACACTGAAAGAAGACTGCTTGAAGTTCAACTGAGATGGCTAAGCTAGAATTATCATTTGGACTTCATCTACGAAACACACATTGCAACATCACGCCTTCTGACTCTCGAAAAGGCCTCTTTCTCATGATGGGTAAAGAATTCTCTTTTTTAGACTTTGGAAAAAAGATATAACCAAGGGAGAACATAACTTATAATTCATTTATGATTTCATATTTCAAAAATTCCAAATATGTATATACAGAAGCAGGAAGAATAGAAGCACTGAAAACTAAAGACAGTAAATTAGGTAAAGGAAAACAGGTCTGTCCCTGCCCTGCAACCCTGGATGGTTGAAAATAGCACCCAAACTATCAGCTGTGGGGAGGGCCTGCCTACACTGACTGGCAATGTGATATATTGCTTTCATTTTAAAGCTAGGCTCTTCTCCCTATTAAGTTTAAAGAAGTAGCAAAGGGACCACGTGTCCTCTCTTCCAAGTGTCCAAATACAAACAGGATAGTCATTTACTCCTCACCGCCTGGCTTTTTGTCTCACTTGGCCTCTCGTCACACATCTTGCTTGTAACCAGGCAACCACAGCAAGCATCATGCATTTGTCGCAATTAAATATTCTCCTTTTTTTCAGGTTTTCCTCAATACCAAGAGAAACGATGACGCCTCACAGTCTGCTGTTGCCACTCCAGTGTGCACTGACCGGTATCTGAAGGTTGTATCTAGCACATCTGTCAAGGGCTAGGTGATTCATAAAATGTCCTGACACTGACATGTAGAGAACTTTCGAGAATCTGACAGCTCTCTAAGAGAAAACACATTTCACATTCCTAAAGAAACCTTCAGTTGGCACAGTCCCAGCACAAGGGAAGAGGGACATCCAGTGGCCAGTTCTGTTATAGTTCTTCCAAGGTTAAAGTTGCTTTAAAAGTGGTCTTGAGATATTGCATAAATCTCCAGTTTCCACATCTGGTAGGTGTGTGATCTTTGTAATGCCATCATTCTATAAATTGATAGTAAAAGCCTAATATTTTTATTTCAGGGTAACAAAGCAAGAGACAAGCTGATAATCCAGGGAAACTGAGGACTTTAGAATAGAGTGGGAACTAAAGACATATTTACACAGACAGCTGCGCAAAGACCTGAAAGTTGTTCTCCATGTGTAATGTGAAAATGGAGATTAAGGATCCATGAATTATATCCCCATGTTGAAATATCAGTGAGAATTTAGATCACATTCCAAAAGAGTAAAAGATGCCTCTTTACTTTAAAATTCCCCCTGAGACTTCCTCTAAAAGTGTAAGTTCATGGTCTTCTCCCTATTACTAAGCTACTTACTTTCTGGTATTCAGATCATAAAACCATGGATTTCAAAGTAGATTTAACGAAAGCATTATGGGTCATTAGCCAGTTACCTCTCCGGTGGAAGCCATCTCACATCTGAGGATGGGGTCAGCATCCCGCAGCCGGGGCCAGGAAAACATTGGAGCCTGTCAGACGTGACAGGGAAGAAAAATACGGGAGAGAAAGGTACGAAAGGAGAGGAGAGGATGAATATAGTTAGTGACTCATCTCTCACAGGATTCATTTAGTCTATAGTAGACATACAAAAACATCTCTTTGGTCCAAGTGTCTGACATGAAAAATAGCCTTAAAATTCTGTTCCAAGAATTCGTTTAGCTCTCAGCCAAAAACTTGGGTTAAATAATCACAAATTCCTTTTGTAAATAGGTCCCCTGGGATTAGTCTAGACAAGTGTTTCTAATCTAGTTTACACATATTCTTATTGGAATGATTTCAAACAACACCTACTGGGCATTGGTCTCTCTTAAAAGAGAGTTAAAACATTTTTTTTTTCCTTTGATAGAGTTTTAAAACACTTTTGCTCTTGATCTGATCGCTTGAACTTGCAACAAACACCTCTCCAGCAATGGCTGCCTGTAAACTGACTTCTGCGGCTAAAACCTCTTAAAGACATTTAAAAGCCTTCTGCCTGGAAACACTGATTCTGAGAGCTTTGCACATGAGCTGGAACACAAAAGTTCTCCCTTTTCATGTGTTTTATCATTGAGACTCACTGAAAACCAAGTTGTTGCTTCCTGCATGTCTCCACTTATCGGGTCTAGACTGTTCCTCTGTTGATGCTGGCACACTCAATTTTTTCATGGGCAGTCAAGCTCAAGAATTCACTTCAAGGTCTGGCCAAATAGCTCAGCAGACTAAAACAACTACAAGCAGGCATAGGGGCCAAGGTTCGATTCTCAGGCCTGCCATGCCGGCCCCAACCCCAGCCGCGCTGAGATAGCAATTAAGACTGGGGTAGTGGCGCGTGCCTGTAATCCCAGCTCTGGGGAGGCTATAAACAAGAGTATCACTACAAGTCCAATCTAGTAGTGAGACCCTAATCACCCTGTAAACCTTTCCCTAAAATACAGGAAACAAAGAGTTCATTTCACTAGGTCATCTCTTTCAAGTTATTATACATGCATGCGCTCCAGCTCTTTTACTCTTCCATCTGCAGCTTTCTGTCAACCAGACTGATGTTATTAAGATTGACAATGAATAGGTAATTTGAAAAAACTTAAGATTCATTCATATACCATAACAAGAAAAGAAGTAAATTGGAAGATAGAACAAATTTTTGACATGTATTATAATATTGCTTTTACTTGGAAATTACTTTCATATACATTAACAAGAATCGTATATTCCCATATATAGATTAAAAATCAATTTTAAATTTATGTGTAATACCTAATGAAATCATTTTTCAGCTCTTAACATATATATATATATATATATATATATATATATATATTTGTATTTGTATAATGTTGAGCCATGAATTTGCATTCGTGTCATAGTCCATAGAAAGAAAATGTCACTTTCTCCAACATGAAAAATTATATCTCAATGCACAATAAAATTGAATACATTCTAAACTATTAACTTAAGCAAAATTAATAAATAGTTTGATTGGTAGCCCCAACTAACAGCTCTCCCTGGGAAGCCAAGAGCCAGCATCGCAGCTGCAGCACTGCTATGACCACTGCCGCCAGCCCGGGTGGGAGCAGGAGCCTTCTGAAGGCATCCAACCTATACCAGTGTCTCACACTAATATATTTGACTATATCACACAATATAGATTAATTTCATTGTGTGCTTCGTTTAAGGTGTAAAAGTGTATTTACATACCCCACTAATCCTCATGCCTGTCAGGAAACGCAGTTAAAAGTCATAAATACCCCATGCATGAGCATGCAGAGGCAGTTGGCAGGGTGCAATGGCTTCATTATTCATCATTATTAAAACTTGATTACATGATTTTTCACAGCATCACTATAAACAATAACTGCTCTCTCACTTTTTCAAATAGAAAAATTCCACTACTAAGGAAAATATTGGGTCAGCAATGGGGGCCAAGGTGGCCTGAAATTAACAAGCCCTGCAAGGTAATAACTTCTACACAAGCCATCCAGTTCTGAAGACTTGGCACAGCTCAGAAGTGGCACAGCCTTAGCTTTACTCCAACACAGCATATCTAGTATTACTTTTCACCAACTAATCTGGCAACATCATGTATCCACGACATGAATAGCTGCTAGTTCTTTGCATAGTTGGCTTTGAGTGTGAACAATTATAGATGCTTTCCATAATTTTCATAAATGCACAAATGTTCACAGTTACCACTAGTGCAAGCAGCATGAACTTAGTGAAAGAAAACAATACTGACCTACTACTTTCTTTTGAAGTTTCACAGTCATGAGAATTTTGATGGAAAATCATTCATTTAATTTCTTTTGAACTCCTAGAATGCCTTAGAGATTTTAAAAATTATTACCTTAATTGCAACATAGTCGGCAGGAATTATGGGACGCTCCAGTGTTGGAAGGTATTGTTCGTCAATTTGCTCTCCAGTCATGACCTTCGTGGCCACATCAATAAAGTCAACCCCAAGGGTCTTAGAAACAAAGGGGAAGGATCGCGAAGCTCTCAGATTGCACTCAATCACCTGAAGAGACAACAAAATTCAAAAGGAGGGAAAAGATAATGAAAGTCAATAACATAATATTGATGTTTGTTCAGACACTTGGTTTGTCATTATTATTATTAACTGGTGACTGGCACTTGTTTTGCTAAATTTTTTCCTTTTCTCCTCGCTATTTAAACTCTTTCTAACCAGTCTTCTGAGTACCTTTGAATTCCTACTTTCCTCCATCAGATTTCCCCACACATCCCCGATGGAATCACTTTGATGTAGACAATGCCATGTTCCTACCAAAAGCTCCCCTTACATACTCATTGGCATCAGAATAAATGCATCCCCAAAGCCTTTTTACTCTCTTACCTCAGAGTACCTGTCTATTTTATCTTAGATCATTTTTCTGGATCCAGTCCCACTTCCAAGCTTATCTTTCATTATTTACTCAGAAACAAAATCTCCCTAAACTGAGCTATTCACTGTCTCCTTAAATACACAATTTTCTCACCCTTGTAGGTGGTCTTCTAACTATGTGTAATATCTTTTCTTTCTTCTTTAACTTGTGAAGATCTCAGATACCCTGTAAAGTGTAGCTCACAACGCAAAATCTCCCTTGAAAACTTTTATGATCCACCCCAAAAGAAACAGGTATGTGCTTATGCAGATAGATGTTGATGCAGCCGTATGTACACACACTGGCAAATACGAGCTTTCTGTTCTATGACTCAAAAGCCATTTTATTTGTGCAACCTCCTGTACGGTTGTTGTACTTAACTTAATAGTATGCATTTTCAAATTCATTTTATTTTTGCTCCTCACTAAGTTATAAGGTGTTTGAGAACAGAGACTGTATCTTATATAACTTTGTAACTACTGTATGACCACATAGTAGGTGGGAAATATAAATATTGGTTACTGATGGGTTAAAATAAGATAACAGATTAATTAGGAATAATTCGACTTCAAGTTTTACTTTATTTACTCTTTTTTCTCAAGAAGTGTCTGATTTCAGATAGGCACTGCATCTATCTATGCTCATATTGCAGAAAGTATGCAGTGATCTTCCTATCAGTGGGTCAGAGTATATTACAGATCTGTGATTGACAACGGTGCCACCAAGATCCTGTGGCTTCAAACACTACAGGCATTATATGCAATGCCACATCCCTCTCACACAGAACAGCTACAGGGGTCTCAGTGACTGTGGCTGGTGTT
Organism: Capromys pilorides; assembly: GCA_004027915.1. NCBI lineage: Eukaryota > Metazoa > Chordata > Mammalia > Rodentia > Capromyidae > Capromys > Capromys pilorides. The sequence continues at coordinate 10,039 of PVKN010015685.1, read as the reverse complement.
CACAGAGATTACCAGAGGGACAAAAACCCAACATGACCTAACACAGTGACAGTGTCCTCTCAGGCACATTGGTATTTCTTACCAAGACATCATTTCCTTTGACAAGAAATTGGACATTGAAAGGGCCAGAGATGACAAAAGCCTTCGCAATCTTTCGGGTGGCATCCTTCACCTGGAGCAAAAGGACAGTAAAATAGTGCAAAAGAACAAAGCTTAGACAAAAATACAACACACAAAAGATACAGCCCCTTTCAATTTAGATTTCATTATTTTGTCTTTATAAAAAGCTAAATCTGTATTAATAATAAAAGCAATAATAGAAAAATTGTTAGGCTTCTATTAACAAAATAATATGTACTAAGTAGTCATAATAGAGTAAGGCAAGAATGAATAATTTATGACGTTATCTGTCTGCCTAATACCCCTCTCTCCTGCAATTATATGCCCTGGTCTTACACTGAGAGTTAAATGAAATCTTTTTGGTTGCCTTAGCACCAGAAACAACAGCCCAAATTCTATATCAATCCAATGACCTACCTGCTGAGAGGTGCAGGCCCTGAAATTACATGGCCCTGCAAAGAGACCAGGGAGAGTTCTTTTATGTCGCTTTTCTGTTGCCCTAAACCTTACAAGGGCAGATATTATGGTCACAAGGAAATGGTGTTTGCCTGCAGGAAGGCTCTGCATGTCTGCCTGTCACATACAGGAATCCCTGTACCCAACCAGAGCCAGAAGGTCCCTGTGCCAAGAGAAGGCTCTGACTACAGAAACAAGAGCTCTTCTCTCATTAGAGATATACGAGAGGGTCAGTGATTTAATTGGGTATGAAAGGAACTGTATTCTGTGGCACACTGAGCTCTGCAGGATTTGGGAAAAGTTGAGTTTTTAGGTTATTTATCCAGATGTGAGAAATGGAAATATATTTAAGAACAAGGGACGCTTTTTTATTGTGCTGCTATTTTACAAAGCACCCTGTTATGTCCACATTCTAGAACAAAGACCTTCAGAATTTGGGATTTAGACAGACAAGCCTGCATAGATTCTGACATTCCTGAAGGCCAGTGGGATATCCTCACAAGTTACTTGAATGGTAAGCTATACATATGCACCTAGCCATGAGTGGGAGCACTCAGCCAATAATCTATCCTGGGAAGTCCTTCAAAGGAGTGGCTCTCCAAGAGGGGTCAAAAGAGACATAGGAAAAAATGCTACTTGAGGTGATCCATGAAAGCATGGCTTCTAGAAAGTTCCCCACGCGACTGCTGTGCACTTGCTTCACTCGCTCTAAGTGTTACTTGATACACTGCATATCTACAAGGGTCCTCTAGCCTGAGAGTCACCTGAAGCAACCATTCTGTCAATGTGAACCCTATACCCGAAGAAAGAGCATCTCTTTAGCCACCTGAAAAAGATGCAATTTTGCGGGGCTCCTCAGCCCCAGATCTATGGGATCAGAAACTCAGAAGTGGAGCTCAGAAACCTGCATTACTTTAACAAGCTCGCTTGGTTGTCTGGGTGCACACTAAAGTTTGAGAACTACTGCACTGTCAAACAGCCAAACAGGCTTTGGAGGGCTAGGAAATAAGTTATCTTTAAAATACTCAGCTGGCTAAGGGCATGGAAGTTCCCCTCATAATTAATTTGTACAGGGAGAAGGTCTTATTTTCCTATCTAAACCGTAGGATTTTTTATCTTATGCTATTCCCTCTCTACTTTCTTTTATAAATGATGACCTTTTCAATGGCTCCTTGGCTGATGGTTTGCGTCGGCAGCATCAGAGTGGCATCTCCCGAGTGGACACCTGCATCTTCCACATGCTCAGAGATGGCGTGGGAGATAACCTGCCAAGAGAAGATTGGAGGAAGAGAGCTGTTATTCACCTCCTACAGGGAAGCTACTCCTTCATACATCCCTTTGATTCTAAGAGATGCCCCAAGCACTGGCCAGTGTCTTAGCTAAGTTGCTGATGGGAACAGAAGAAAGAGCCTTACAAAGACCATCTGGGCCTCCACACTGACAGGCAGTCTGCAGAGATGGTAGGCTGTAGTTAAGAGCTTCCCCCCTCTTCCCATTGGTTAGCAGGGGTATAAATACCAGGCAAAGAAGAAAATTAATCTAATACATACTGACCCTTAGAAAGAGGATGTAAAATTTCAGGACGTGCAAAGCGTTGGGGATATCTTTTAGGCATAAGAAGAGAAAAAAGACCTACTTAGGCAGACACAGGGAACGGGGTTTGATCCCTGGAGTGCCATACCAGCCCTGCCCCTGGGGCACGCTGAGACCAAGACTGGGAATGAGCATGGTGGTGTGCACCTGTAATCCCAGTGCTTGGGAGACTGAAAACAAGATCACTAAGAGTGCAATCTGTGTAATGAGACCTTGTAGTTCCTGCACTAAGATACATTAAAAGAGAGAAAGGAAAAAAAAAAAAAAAAGATGAAGAAAATGCCATAGGATTGATCTGCTACAATTTTGCATATGCTTAGATTGCAAATTTCTGTGTAAAAATATGTAATTTTTTATCACATTCTAACGGAATTTATTAGAGTATCAATGACTGATGGAAAATACTGACTCCATGTTAAGTCTAAAGCGTTTGATATTCAGAAAGACAGTGAAATTAAGCTCAAGCACCTATGTTACAAAGTAAGCTTCTCTTCTGGAGGGTTAAAAATTTAAGTTTTCAGGCCAAAAAATTAGAGAAAAAGAAGGGCTACAAGGTGGCCAATATTTTGACCCTAGCTCTTCAAGGTCAGTGAGGACTCAGGACCTAAGAGAACCTGTACTGCAACATCCTATAACTAAGTGATGTCCCAAATTTTCTATTCAAGGAGATTATGGGGCCACAGAGGAAAGGGATAGATAATGTATAGTGTGCCTAAGGAGAGTCACCTAGAAAGCAAACGTTCTCTAGGGCTCTCACAGAGAGCAAACTGGTCAAGCAATGGCTGTGACTCATCCAGATGGCTGACACTGACAAAAATTCTACAAAACACTGTACTTGGTTTCAAAGTAAATCCTGAGGGGATTTGACTGACCTTGTCAGATATAAAAGTTATATGTTTTGTTATATAGGTCTTGCTTTAACTTGGCCTTAACCACCCAGCAGAAAAGTCTGAGCACAAGGTATAAAAGATTATATTAGTATAATACTCAGATAGTATAATACTAATACTCAGATTAGTATGCTGAGCTGTAAAAGGCTGAAGTCAACAGCTTCTGACATTGCCAGTTCTGCCAATAGTCCACTACTATTATGGAATATTGGACTATGCATACAACTACTTTCTCTTAGTTCAGTGAGAAGTATTTGTACCAATAGTGTTTAGAAAAGTCATCATGTCTACATCTCGCATTCTGAACAACTATTATGAAGACAACAATATGCATTGTATTAATTATTGTGGCTGTTCTACTAATGTGTTTTGAAATTGTCTCATTGTTATTACTTATTAAGAGTAATAAAAAATAAAATAAAGAGGACAGGACAGGAGAATAGCTAGCTAGGCAAATGGGATAACTTAGGTGGACTAGACAATGAATGGAGGATCTTCTTAAGACACTTTGAAATTGAAGACTGGGGGAGGGGAGAGACAAGGAAAAAAATATTTGTGTCCTCTTTTCACACATAAGGAAATGAAAGCACTGTAAGAACAAATAAGCAAGCTCATATGACTAGTATGTGCCTGGATTAGAATTCTGAACCTATGTTACTTCTTTAACCTATATTAATAATGTATGTTGAGAGATAATGAAACAGAAAGTAGGGGAAAATTATTGAGTGACTGCAAAAGATTTACATAAGTTACATAGATTCCCTTAGCAACTCATAGATACCTAAATTAGACGAACACTGATTATCCATCCTCCTGGTGTAGCGTTTAGTTCTGTCACCTGGGCAAAGTGTTTTATCTGCTTATACTTGGTTTCTGTTGAGATGGAAACACTAGCGGTGCCTATCTCATAGATAAGGATAAAGGAGAGTGCATATGAGGCACCTAGCTCATGCACACAGTAATAGGTCAACTGTCTGTGTGTGTGTGTGTGTGTGTGTGTGCATGCACACACTGTACAAGGGAGAGGCAATTGTCCCCAGTGAGTTCCGAAACTATTATAACATACCAGAAGTTCTATGCCCATTTCTGAACATGGCAATTTAACAACTGAGTGAGGGGACTGGAACATTTGTAAAAGAGAGTGCATGAGATGATGTAGAAAGGCTGGCATCAGAGAAGAGCTTAGGCAGACTCGGATCCCAGCACGCTGAACCCAAGTCAGGCCGACAGACCAGCACTCTTCTGCCAGCGCAGTATCTGGACAAGTGCAGCTGTCTCTAGGACAGCCCTATGCTCTCCACCTCCACCGATGTACAGTCACATTTCTCTTGTTTTCTATCACAGTGGTAAAAATATTTAAAATGCTTAACAGGATGAAAGATTGACCTTTTTCCCTGAAAGTCAGGAGGTCAGCAATAAGTTCCAGAAAAACAAAGCACAGCTCAAAATTGAAAATACCTGAGACCTCACCCCACCAAAATAAAACAGAATTCTTAAACTTACAATATGTTGTGCTCTGTATCAACACAGCAAAGTGGTTTATAAAACAAAATGAAAACTGTCTAGAAATGATATAAAGAAAACTAGAGTTGAGAAGCAGCACTAAAAGCTTCCTCAAATCAAGACTCTATGATTCTGCAGTAAGATCTCATCTTGCAACTGAAAATAAAAATAGGAGCCAGGCGAGGCGGCGCATGCCTGTAATCCCAGCACTTGGGAGGCTGAGGCAGGAGGATCAGTGTGAGTTCGAGACCAGCCTGGGCTACAAAAGTGGGTTCAAAGTCAGCATGAACTGCATAGTGAGACCTTGTCTCAAAAAAGACCAACTAATAATAATAATAATAATAATAATAATAATAATAATAATAACAACAATAATAATAATAATAATAATAATAATAATAATATAATAAAAATAAGAATGCTCTACCATAAACTGGTACCTGGCAAAAAGAAAAAAAGAACAGAGCAAATGCAGATGAGGTTTAGCATGACACCCCAAATTCTCATGTCTGCTCAAGCACCTTCATCTACAGGAGTGCTCAGTGGCTACATGTGCATAGGAGACAGAAACTGAGTGAAGGTAGCCCAACGTGGGGGTCAGAGGAAAGGGTGCACTGTGTCCCCATCCTCCCTTCTCCCTCTGTTTCCTGTTTGCCATCTCTACCATGTCCTCTACCACCCTGCTTCTGCCCTGGAGCCTGCTGATAACAGACTGAAACTGTGCTCTGCTCCACTGAGCTGTGGGGTTGGGCATTGTCGTCCAGTGATGGGATGGGGGCTAAGACAGCCATGCTTTGAAATATTTGCCAAACAAAAGACAAAGGGTAACTTTGCTTTCTTTTCCTTGTAGCAAACAAAATGCCATGTACCCTCTCAACCATCACTTCCTGTATTTCAAGATCAATCACACATGCTTTATAAACACAATTAGCAAACTTGGGTAAATGTACTGCTCACAATTTCCTTTTTTCCCTGAAGTTGGAGGCATTCATTATACTAGCAATACCAGATGTGACATGGTAAGTTAATTTTATGTCATTAGCCTATCTCCATGATTGTGGGTTTTTTTCGTATTAATCAAAAAAAAATAGAGGAAGGTGGGAAATCAACAAAGAAAAAAAGTAGAGATTCAATTACAAACTTCAAAAATAAAAAGATTAGATTTTCATAATTTTCATTGAAGCATAAAAGGGAAACTACAGACAAAAGAAAATATATTCAAAAAGAACGATGAGTGCAGGATGATAATTAATTTTGAGTATCATCAAAGAGAAATTCTAGCAGTAAGAAACAGGAAACATATCCATGATATGTCAGCTGGCATGTCAGTCAATCTGATCTTTTTTTTTTACTGAGAAGCCTCTCCACTGTTGCAGAGACCTGGTAGAAGTCCTGAATTCTAATCTATGACTGTTCCAAGATTGTTAAAGAAAAAATGAATGCAAGCACAGAGAAGGGAGGTAGGGGTAAAGTTCTTACCCTTCCATCTTTTCCAACAGCATCCATTTCTACTTCCCGGGCTCCCTCTATGAACTTTGTCAGCACCACTGGGTGTTCCTGTCAAAGAGAAAAACCAAGGAGCAGAAGCATGAGCTGAAATTATGTGTGTGATGTCAAATAACTAATGGGTCATAGGTAGACACTGAGGTATCACTTGCAGGAAGCATAAGACTAAACACAGCATATGAACTCACTAGCCAGGGTATTTTGTAAGTATAAGGATGCTCTGCTCACAGGGTCTTTCTGCAGTTCTCCCTGTGTGCATAGCCAACTGAACGTGAGTTCTGAAATTTCAGATGCTGACTTCTAGACAAGGTAGAGAAAAGAAAGCTGGAAAGGAAGTGGAATGTGACTTCTTTCTCATGACTATTTCTCTAGTTTATGACTATGTGCAATTATTGGTTCAGGTTCTTTATTTTTTCATACCCTCACCTTTCCTAGGCACTTCAACTATCCAAAGTCAGCTCTCCATGGGAAAGCTGTGACTCAGCTTAGAATAGCTCACAGCTTTGCTTTGGTAGGACCCAAGATAAAACTCTGTACCTTAAGTTAGTACACTGTACCCAGCTTTTAGAGTAGGATACTAGAATGGTAAACTGAACATTTTCCTTATCAATGTAGAGCATGCTTCCCTTTTTGGTTGTTTCAGAGCAGCTGTGAGCCTTAAGCGCTTCCTACATTCAGTTCCTTCATGACAGTGTTGTGCTCCACATATTGGCCACCATTTGCTTTTCCACACTAAATGAATACGTTGACCGAGGACCTCCTGGGTTTATGTAGATCCGCCATAAGACTCCAGCAATGTGGGCCATATGCTGATTTCTTACCAGACCTATGTCTCCGTTCCCTTTATGCCTTTATATTTCATCCTCAGCTTCATTGTTCAACTCTTAACCTATCCCCAAAGACTGGATTCAGCCTCCACCCACAGGGAGCTCTGGAGTAGGGACTGCAGGGAGTTTTATGAAAACTGTCTTAATGAGCTTCAATCTTTCAGCACCAGTATATATATTATTGGTCTTCTTAAACTGCTTTCTTCCTTTCATATCTGCAAACCACATCCTAATGCTTTTTTTTTTTCTCACGTTCTCTTCTCATGGTTCTTCCCTTTTCATTCAGATCAAAAATATTACTGTTCTCCTGTCTCGGTTGCTCTGTCTTCCATACTTTCTCCTTCAGTGATTGCTTCCCTACCAAACCGTTAGCTTAAAGGATAATCTATGTATTTCAAAACTAATATTCACAGATTTATCTTTAGCCATGATCTGGATCCTCACTTATAAATCTATGCATTCCTCTGCCTTCAAATCACGTTTTGCTTGGATTCTTCACAGGTAGCTCACATGTAAAAGATTAAAAAATGAATATATTCTTTCTGCTACCTCTCCCGTGCTCCCTGCCTTAACAAATATCCCTGCTCTTCAGCCAGTTGTCCAAAGCAGGAACTCTGTAGTCTACCTTTATCTTCTTTGCGTCTCACCATCCATGCACGCACTAATTCCCTTCAGTTCACATCTCGCTGTTTCCTCCTTTACGGTCGTTATTCATCTCCAAGCTTCTGTCATCTTGGCCATGAGCAACAATAGCCCACTAACCTCTCCCATGAGTCCAGTGTTGTCTATAATCCAGTCTTTCATTTTATTTATTTCTACACATTTGTAACACATAATGACTATGTTCACCATGAGTATTTGGCACATGTACATGGCATATATTCTTTTTTTTCACATTCCCTTCTTTCTCCCACCCTTCCCCTTCCCTCTACTTCCTGATCCCAGCCGGTCATCACTTGGGTGGCCAAAGCAGGAGGATTACTAGGAGTTTGAGGCCACGTGACTCTGGACTACATAGGGAGTTCAAAGAAAGCCTATCTAAAAAAAATCACTCTTTTCTGAAATACTGCAAATTATTCAGTATAATCAGTACCATATTTGATGTCTTAGCCATATAAAAATTGCAAATCAGTTTCTGGAAGCATGGTGCTCTTCTCACATTTGCATCTTTATATATGAATTGATTTTTCTTCCTAGAATACAAACAATTTAAAACTTTTACCCAGTTCACTCTGAGTCAACCATCAGACATCAATTTATGAATCCCTTCCTAACAGATGAGATATTAAAACTTTCACTCTCTGCTCCAGCATCCTGCCTTGCTACTGCAATGGTCAGTGGTTACCACATTTCATTGTAACACCAAGGTTTTGATGAACCTTGCACTACTAGGGAAAACAATGCCAGTAGATGTAGCCACTACACAGAAATAAGAATATAGTTATCAGAATGATGATGAATAAAGGCTGTTTTTATTCTAAGCACATTGAACTGAGTATTTCAGACTCTGCTGTACTTTGAAAGGGAGACTTGAACCAAGAGATATTCAATCAGAATATCTCTAGTCTAAAACACTAATTCTTGCTGAGTTCTGTCAATATATATTGATCAGAAGTACTACGAGTTTCAGAGCCCCAGATGGGAAGGAAAAAGGAGGAGAAATCTTCCTCAATCACATATAGAGGAAGTAGCTGCTGGTCTACATATGTAGTTGTTGGTCTCTCACGAAAGGTACAGGGCGGGATCCCTGGCAAGGAATGACATAGAAGAGAAGACAGTTCATATCTCATTCCAGGGCACATTAATGAAAACTGGCCCACTGATGGTATTTTCTTTTTGGCTATCTGATTCTCACACCAGTGTGGATTCTAAATGCACTTGTTTTCTTTTGGTACAAATTTGCCCATTCTCACCCTTTATATCTTCATCCATTCTCTTCCTTACCCAAACATCCTGCAGGAGCAACTATCAACAGCTTCCTGTGTGTCAGGGATAACCCATGTTCTCTGTTTGTCTTTGAAAAGCTGCTGATTTCTCTTCAGCTCCCTCCAAATTTCTCTGGCCTACTGATTTAGTCTTTTCTTTTAATCCCAACTAGCTTTTGCACACTTTCAAAAGGAAAACATTACTTTCATCCTCTACAGAACAAGGTCTGAAGATCAATAATCCCACTAGGTGAATCTTAAATGGATCACACCCAGGTGATGCAAAACGACAAGTAAAAGCTGTATGAGTCCCTATAAAATAAAAAACATTTTCATTAAGTCACAGATGAAATTATGCCAAAATGAGAAGAAACTCTAAATGAGTGAAGAGACTTGATACTCAAGTTGTGAGATTGGTGAATGCAAAGTCCCTAGATAAGAGAATTTAAAATTAGAAAATCTTTCACAGGTTAGTAATGAAATGATCAGTTAGCACTTGAGAGTGGAATCTGAGGAATCCTCTGAGCAGTGTCTTAGTCTGAAGTTCAGGATATGCACCCAACCTTCCACAAGAATGCTTATCCTTTTAGACCCTTGCTGTCTAAAACCACATAGGTTTGTTTTGACCAAACATGAACCGCACTCCTCTTCCACTAAGCATTAGAATCTAGTCAAAATGTAAAGCTTTTAGCTTACTCATCTCGCAGAGACCCATAGGCAGAAGGGATAAAAACTAGAAAACCATCCTAACAGTGCTTGCAAAGGAAAGGAGCACACAGAAGACAGCAGCTAAGGACAGAGGTCAAAGCCCACAGCAGGAAACGGGATCCTACCTGGGAGACTCTGGTGGCCTCCTCCAGGAATCTTTTCATCTCATCCTCAGAGAACACCACGTTCATGGCAGACCCACTGGGAAACGAGTTGGGAAAAGCAGGTTAGTGTCTTTTGCCACTGTGAAAGGAAAGCACACTGGACCTTCCTGACTCTCAGAATAGTTTCAGGAAATCTCTAGTTCAAGTCTATGCTTAGCGGAAAGACACCTTCTCTAGATAGTACTTCATTCAATCCCCAGGATAATCGATGAAAGTAAACTGTCACCAGAACTAAGGAAGGGTCCCCATGGATACCCGCTTTCTCTAGAGATTGTATTTCCCGAAGGTGGCTCTTTCAGATTTATTATTTAAGTGTCTTGCTGGTTTCAAGTATTTCTTAAACTTTG
>PVKN010015684.1:0-18331 GCA_004027915.1 Capromys pilorides | reverse complement strand
GTGCTGCACACCTGTAATCCCAGCACTCAGGAGGCTGAGGCAAGAAGTTTTCCATGAATTTGAGTCTGGCCTAAGGTACATAGTGAGTTCAAGCCCAGCCTGAAATATAGTGAGATCCAGTCTCAAAAAACAGAACAAAACAGACAGCATGGGTTTGGAGTGAGAAAAGCCAGGTTCAAATGAACACAGCAGTGTTACCGTGGGGGAAATTCAAGTCCAAGCATGAAATAGATGTGACAACATGCAAAACCTGTTAGTTGCCATTAGCAAGTTGTACCTTGTACACTGATAGAGATGAATGAAACACAGCAATAAATTTCATGATGACGATTTTAGCCTGATAGTCATTTAAAGGATGTTAAATTAAAATATTGAAGAGATCCTCTAAAATTTCTAGATGATTAGGAAGTTCTAGTAACTTCCAGAATTTTCCTTTAGTTATATGCATTATTAAATAAAAAGTCCAGATAAACAACCAGGTTTAGAGCTGGACAATGTTTTCACCTCAGATCTCTCTCCCAGGAAGCTGTATAGACCATCAAGAAGGCTGGGACAGAGCCAGCCAAAGTCTGCATGCTCTGCACCTACTGAGGTTTCTGCATTTACTGCCCCAGCATTAAGTCAGAAAATAGCAAAATGCAAATTCTTTGGGGAAGTGAAGGCAGAAAGTCTGAGAGGACAGATGGAAAGGGAGCCAGAAATGAAACCTGAGTAGGTGGCTTGGCCACTTTATCTGGAACTCATGGCTTCAGGTCCACCCAGCAGATGGGAGAAGGGACTTTAGGCTGCCTGGGCTGTGCTTCCCATTTGGTCCTGACTCCATCTCTTGGGCAGCCCAGTAGGGGAGCCGCTGGGCTCATTGGGCCTCGCAGTCCTATCTGCAGTCCCACACATGCTGCATTGCTTAGCTTCTTCACTATCCTGCTTTTTTTGCTGATTATTTCTGGGATCCTTTCCTTGAAACACTTGTTTCTGAATCACCAACTTGGGATCTTTTGGGAGAAGAACCACAATAGAAGGCTTCAGTGGGCTACAACTCAAGGAAACATTAAGATCGCCTCACCTAGGGTCGCTTGCCCAGGCTGGGCTATCATTGACAACTGTTGCTTCTTCCTCTTCCCTCCCATATACCACGAGATTCTGGTTAGACAGTAAAGCAGCTCCCACCTGTAGTGGTCCAAACATAGCAGCAGACGCTAAGGATGCTGTGGTAAGGCCTTAGCCTCGGCCCTGCCCCCATGGGTCGGGGAAGAGAGTTGTTGGTCACGTAATTCTACACATGTTTACAAACCGTGGAAAGTGCTATGAAGGAAATACACAGGGCACAAGTGGGAGGGGGCTCAGAAGTGCCATGCTTGCTTGCTGCTGCTGCTGTGTGTGTGTGTGTGTGTGTGGAGAGAGAGAGAGAGAGAGAGAGAGAGAGAGAGAGAGAGAGAGAGACAACATACATACAGACAAACAGAGACACATACACACAGAGACAGACAGACAACAGCGGAGCTGGGCTGAGATGAACATGGCTGGATTGGAATGGTGACCCTGGAGTTGGAGAGAAGTGGGAAGAACTGGAGAGCTCTCCAGGGGCCTGACCCATTCCCATTCTGTATGGACCTCATCCATTCCAAGTTCCTGTCATAGCACTAAGCTTAAGAAAAGCAAAAAATACTTTCAATTGCATTGAATGCCACACTAGGGACCTTTAAGAGATGCAGTACAGTAGTGACTCTGATTTAAAGAGTGTCCTGTATTCACAAACCTCATCCATCTTTGTCCATCTAGTTTAAATCCATACCTATTTAAGGGTCCCAAACTTTCTCAGGTTTTTGGGGCCCTTACAGAAAGGAAACTTTATTTTTCTTGGCTTTTGAAAAATATTGCCTAAAGTAATGTCCTTTCTGCTGTTTTCTCTATTCATTGTGTATTCTGTTTTTTTTTTTTCAGGGGGCGGATCTAAAGGATAATCTGACTTGTGAACCTAATTCCTGATTCATGTTCCTGACTTGGAGAGAGAGAAGGAGGGGGAGATGAATAAGGAGGGGCATGGGGAGAGGAGAGAGGGGAGAGGAGGGCAGGGGAAGGTAGGGGAAGAAAAGAGTCTGGGGCAGCCAAGCATATGGAGCCAGCCTTGTCTCCAAGCTGTAGAAGGAACTGGGGAAGAGAGTCTGCAAGGGTAGCCCTGAGCCACCAATTGTGGCCCAAGAAAATTACGCTTCAAGATTCCACCTGGCTGGGTGCATTGTCCCAGACTGCTGAATCACTCTTCCACTTGGCTTTTCACTATGCTTCTTAGCAAATATTTGCAAACAGTATGGTTTGGAATACAAAGGCATGTCCTTGGGTAATTTTTCCCGCTCTTCTTGTGTGTTTTAGTCTCGTGAATTCATTCAGCGCTCAGGCCTCTTGGCAGTTCTGGTTCTTTCTCCGAGCTCTGCATACTTCTCTCTCCTAGGACTCAGTCTCTTTTATATTCTTTTACTCAGCTGTTACTTTCTCTTTTAAAAGTCATCCTCCTTCCCTCCTTAACTTCCCCCGTGGTTGTATTTTTTCCCTTGTCCTGCTGCTCCTTTGTCCTTTCCTCTTTCCCTTTCAGTTTCCCTTTCTGTCGCCCCTTGGGATGCAGGAGTCAGATTTGCCATCCACTGCCATGTGTCTCACAGTCTACCCTGTAGCAAGGGTGGCTCCTGCTCTGGCTTGGAAGATGACAGTTTCCAGAGTATTCCCCGCACAGGCTGCCCGGCCTGACCCAGATAACACCACCAGTTAAAATAGCCCTGGCTAGGGGCTCAGGAGACTCACCAGTCATTATGCTGTATTGGAAAGTAAAACTGATTTGGCAGCCTCATTAGACTATAATCAGCTGGAATCATCCCTTCTGGCTCCTCAGACCATGACATGTGTCCCTGGGAGCGTGGAGGGGAGAAAACTACCACCACTCCGCCCAGCTTTCTGTATTCCTTCCAGGCTTGTGGATCACATCAATGCTTTACTCTGTTGTGGAAGATGACACACCAGAAACCATGTCTATCACCGTAAGTGGGGAATCTAATTTGTTTCAGAAGCACTGGGGAGCCCCCAGAAAGCACCATTCTGTGGGCGCATGGGTGCGTCTCTGGGATACAGACTGAATAGGCTGAGAGGTCTGGGCTGCATTCAGTAACAATGGCCATGTCAGCTACCACCTACTGGATGCTTAGTGAGTGCCAGAGTATTTTGTATTAATTTATTCAAACCTCAACTCAGTCCTATGGAGTAGGTATTGTGTTATCCCATTTTAGGATGCAGACACCGAGGCAGATAGGTTTAGTAACTTGCATAAATAATACAGGTATTAGGAAGGGGTAGCATCATTTGGAGCATGGACAGACTAGCTCCATAATCTCTCTGTCTCTGTCTCTGTCTCTGTTCGTGTCTGTCTCCCTCTGTCTCTCTCTGTCTCTTTCTCTTGAAGGTACTGGGGATTGAACCTAAGGCCTTTGCATGGAGCTCTAGTCCTTAAAAACAATTAGAAAAATTTGAAAAAGGGCCTCGTTAAGTTTCCACATTGCTAAGCTGCCAGGGCTGGACTCTAAATAATCCTGAAAGAAAAGAAAAAAATTGTTGTAGTTCTCCTGCCTCAGCCTCCCAGAGTGCTGGTATTGCAGGTGTGAGCTGCCACACCCAGCTAGAATACACGCTCTAAATACTTCCTTATGCTGCAGGCACCAGTCTATGGAGCTGTGGAAGGAAGGTTGGTAAAGAAGCACGACACTGATATAATCACACTTAGGGGAAGTGATACGGAAGCAGAGGAATCGATAGGCAAATAGAGGATTCCAATAACAGAGACTGTTGTCATAATACAGGTATGTAACTATTCAAATTTGAATTAGGGTGGAAACAGTGATATGGAAAGCTATACATGGGAGAGATGGTGTGAAAGACGTTTCTGAATTGATTTGAGACCCTGGCATATTCAGCTTGAGAGAATGGCGGATTGTGACCACAAGTAGAGGTGGCAGTGGACACCTCTGACTTGTGTGTGGCCCTGAGATTTAGGTTGATGAAGCTTCAGAGATAAGGGATGCTGCTGTGGATAAGTTCCAGGGACAGAGGGATTGCATGCTAGGGGGTAGGAGGGGTGCTTGAAAAGTGAAGAAATCAGGAAAATACTCGCACCTCCGTTGTCTTCACAAGCTATTCCGCCCAACTTTCCTCAGCTTTCTTTTAGGTCTGGTGTAAGAGGATAAAAGATCCTCAGTGTCAGCTCCCAGGGCAGGGTTAGGAGTGTGAGACCAAAACTCCACCCTCTGCTGAAGATTGTGTGCATTTTCCGTTTGAGCACCCACTTCTTCTGTACCCAGAGGAAAGCATCAATGAGGTGGCATCTAAGGGTTTGGGACTCACCTTTATCAACCACGATTCTGAAGTTCTGTTAATCTACCCAGGATTCAATTTCTTTCTCTTGTTCATTAATGTTCTAGTGTACGTTTTCCCATTTCAATGAGTACTCAGTCATGTTAAATACTCTTCAAGTATTTTGTACAAAGAGCTGATAGGAGCTTTAAACATAAAGGCACCCTTGCAAGTATTTTGGTGCTGACAAAATAATGATATCTGAAGCTCTAATTACAAAAAGCTCTCATCACCAATAAACAAATAAAAACAATCACTATATGAATATTAATAGTTTGGAGATGCAGGTGGAGGTATCGATATTCTTGAATACCATATGTTCACGCTTCATCATCTTAATTAACAAAGTTATTTTTTTTTTGTACTTTCAACCGGAGGTATCTCAGGGTAAGAGAACAAGACCTGGATTTGTGTGAGTAGGATTTTTTATTTCATCACTGAATCCAAATAGCATTTTCATAGTGTGAAAACAGATGGTTGAGATTTTATTTGTGGTCAAAGGCATTATGTCTGGGAGTGAACCTTTCTTTGCCAGGCAGATTTGAATAAATTCAGGAAGTGATTTAAGACGTGCTATGTCTTTTAGAAACAAGTCTATGGCAGGTACTTTTATTAACAAAATTTATATACTCAAGATTAGAGGAACTATTTCTCAAGATTAGAGGAACTAGTACTCCAAACTAGAGGAACTAATTTTCATTCTAGCAGATTGGTATTTTTTTTCTCTTTCCTTTGACCGTTGACAGCACATGTGGAGACAAGGACTGTCATGGAAAGTACCGCCTGGGTGCCAGACTGCGCATGTGTCCACATCGTGGCTGAAGAACGACTTCTGATCTGGGTTGTGAGACTCACTGTATTTGGAAAAAATTATTTCAGGGAACTGGACAAATCCTGGCTTGCTGCTTGCCACATTAATCTGAAAATTATAATTTTAGTACCGCCAATAAAAGTTTTAAACCAGATAATGTCTTTAAAGGATTTTGAAACCATAAATTACTTTGTAAACATAAAGAAGTATTGTTATTAGTATAGTATACTGTCAAATTTCTCCTACATTTCCAAATAGAAATTAGGCTATGAGGTTAACTCTTCTATGCTTCCAGAGTTAACTTATGTTGGTATGGCTTTGGAACCCAATAAGGTTTTTTTTTTTTTTTAAATATATTTAGTACAGGGTCTACAGGATTTCACCTCACAGATCAGACTCATAGTGATTCTCTTGTTTTTAGCCTCCCAAGTGCCAGGATTACAGGTATGTACATCACCATGCCCAGTGTCGATTGCTGTCTCAGTGAGCCCCAGGCTGGGGCTGGCACAGCATACCAGGAATCGAACCCCCAGTCCCTGCATCTGCCTAAGCTGGCACTTTAGTTCACTGAACTATCTGGCTGGCCCTTTCCAATAAAGCTTTTAAAGGGAAGATTCTGAAGGCTGCCACAAAGGTAGAAAGTAGCTGAATGGCATAATGTGTTTGCAGTGACTTACTAATGAGCTCTGCTTTTCAGTCAGTTTTCTTCATGGATTGTAAATTCTTTATTTTTCTTCTCAGTTTCTTTTTACCTCCACCATTACATTGATTCAAGTTCCTATGTAATAAAGGAAGATTGGGTATTGCAGAGTTGAGATCCGAATTGCACATGACAAGAGGTGCAATGTACTAGTGAACTGCTGGTCATTTAAGACTGCAAGTCTCCATGGGCCTAGGGGGCATCAAACTTTAGTGTCTTGATAATCTCCTGGTTGACAATCAATGGCCTTGT
Organism: Capromys pilorides; assembly: GCA_004027915.1. NCBI lineage: Eukaryota > Metazoa > Chordata > Mammalia > Rodentia > Capromyidae > Capromys > Capromys pilorides. The sequence continues at coordinate 12,176 of PVKN010015684.1, read as the reverse complement.
AACACACACACACACACACACACGCACACATACACATGCACATACAATTCTTATCCTGTAATCTAGGATGGATATTTTGAATATATATTTATACTAATCATTTCAAGAAGGAAATCTAAATGTTGTGGTTGAGAAATTGTAGTTTGAGCACCACTGCACAGAGTCCTGACCACAATACATCATAGTGCTCAAGAAAATTGATCATAGTTGTTGTAGTCTGGGTTTACAAGGAAAACAATTTAATACAGGACACAGCTTATAGGACTGTTTTAAAGTAGTCACCCAAAGAGTTAAGTACAAAGGAGTACAGCAAATCTATCCATATACTAAAGATCTAAAAAATCTGCTTGAGAGCCTGGGTCCCATAGCAATGTCCTGCTAGAGTACAGCTAAAAACCTAGAGCTGTTGTTCCCCACAGGTCCAACTGGAGGCCAAATGCCCACAACAATGCCTCATGAAAGTCTGTATCATAGATCTGTTCTGAGAAGGCCCAAAAGTCAGTGGTGGAAGCTAGAAAGTCTGTGCCAGTGAGATGAAGGATCTGTGCCAGCAGGCTGAGGGATCTGTGGTGGAGACAGGAAGTGACACACAAAAATAAGGACCAGAGTTGCCCCCCCCCCAAAAAAAAAAGACCCACAGCCATCTTCAGTGACAGTGAGGTTCCAAGCTCCTCTAGCAATGAGAACAACCAAGTCCATATCAGGAAAGCCAGTGTAACTAGCTTCTCCAGGAGACTGAGCAGTGCACCGTCCACCCTTTCCCCAACCCCGGAGCCAGGAAGCCATGCTTAAAGTAAGGACCAGGGTTGTTCCAAGGGGAATGTTGCCATTCTCAGCAACAACAGGTCCCAAGCTCCTCTGATGGCAAGAACAGCAGAGTTCCTATCAGAAAAGCCAGATGAAATCCTCCTGTAGGAAAGCCATTAGCCCAGGAGAACCAACAGCCTCCTAACAGCACCTCTTCTTCTCAAGTCTTCCTTCTTATTTTGTTGGCAACAATCCTCAAGTGAGTCTTCCACATCCACCACCACATTGGTTCAGTTGAGCTGGGTGTTACAAGTTGATCTCCAGCCGTCAATCCACAATGATAGTGATTAGAATAACTACTTTTCTTTGTGTAGAAATAATGTAATTCTAAGTAAAAGTGAATGAATGGAGGCATTGTGTCTTCTTGTTGAGGCTTTAGTAATGCTTCTGACTCCTTCGCCAAGGCTGGAGGATATGAGGAGAGGAGTTAATCTGAGTAACCAAGGAAAACCATGTGAGAATAAAGATATAAGCTTTTAATAACCTGACACTTGAATTACTGTTTGTGTTCTGTAAATCAATAAGAAACAGCTAGACTTGATTAGCTGTTGACTTCATTTACTTAATTGGTAAATGAACACAAAATCAGGGGAGGATGTTGACCCAGAGCAGTGAGGATCCAGGAGCTAGATAAAGAGTGTCAGCTCAAAGGCTGTCAGTGGCCCAGGGGTTGTATGAGCACAAGGGGTCCCACCTCTAAATTCTGTTATGTGACTTTAACACATGGATTTAGGTCCTTATTATTTGGGAGTTTTGCATGTGAAAGGTACAGGCAGGGTACACTATAGTTGTGATAGAACTGTGCTCTTGGGCCTATAATGGTTTACCTTTGGCAGAGACTTAGCAGAATGGAGCTTCCAGGTAATTTGGCAGCTATTCTCTGTGTACCTACTGTGTATTCAACGTTGGAATTAGGGCTGCGATGCACCTGGCTCATGCTCTGGGTTGGTCACCATTCAGGAAGGAGCTGCGCTCTCCGCAGAGCCAGACGCTTTCCATTTCTGGTGGCAGCAGAGTTAGAAGGGGCTTTGTAGTGTTCAGGATTTCACTGTTTTTTGGGAATAAACCTGATATTTTCATCTGGAGAGATTAAAATAGCAACTAATTTCTGCAGATAATAAATTTAAAACCTGAAAAAGAAAAGTAATGAAGACCTTTGCCATATCTGATAGAGAGATATAACTGTGAATTAAACAATGGCTGGGAAGGCAAATCAGGTAGGTTATGGGCAAGAGGTGGGCTGTGGGATTTCTGGGTGCTATTTCAAATCTTGAATTTGTCCCTTCTTGCTTTTGATGAATCAAGTTTTCTTAGTTTTAAAAGTAACATGATCCTAAATATCTCATCAGTTTAATGTAAATTAGAAATAAACAACTACATCTAGCATAGCACGCACCTTATATAAAAACTTGGGAAATGGAAAATGCTCTTTTTTGTTCTTGTCCTCATATCCTGGGCTTTCATGAAGTGTAATCTCAGTTTTGGCAAGACCCCAAATCAAGCAGCTAGTATATTTTGGTTTACGCTTTCCTGAGATGACAAACAGCTTGGGGAGAAGCCCTGTGTCAGAGTTCACTATGAATCAAGTATAACATGTTTGAGCTGTAGGAGGAATTTGCCTTAGTCCTTGAGTTTCTTCCAGAAAGTAGAGCCAGAGAAAAGAGTTTATGTGCAAGTAGCTTATTTTGGTAAGTGATCTCAGTGAGCTGGAGTAGGGGATAGAAAAAAGGGGAGCAGGAAATGAAGGGATACCAATACTTATGAAGTAATGTCATCAAGTTTGGTCATAGTTGTGGGAAACTGAGGCCTGAGCTTCCTGGGACCTATGGAGAAGCACAGAGGATTTATCTCACAGTTGTCCACGCAGAAAGAAAATGGGATCAGACATCCTTAAGCTCCTATTGCTGAGTGCTCAGGGGTCATTGTAAGGTGTTAACTCCCTCACACATCTAGGCTGCATAGTGGCTGGGTGGTTCCCACAAGCGTCCCAGTAACATGCAGTGGTGAGGGTTTCTTTAGGAAAAACAATAAGATATTAGGCCTGATGAATGTGAAGTGGACATAATCCAAGTCTAGTACTAGACTCAGTTGACAGAAAAATGTGCAAACCTGCTTCTTCTTCCCATTTTTTACAAAAGTAACCCCTGACATACTCTTCAATAACTTCCATGTAGCATTGGGTAGCCTCACTGTTCTTGTGGATTTCAGGATTCGCATTGCTAGGGCAGTCTCCAAAACTTAGCAGCTGTGGCTGCTGACAGCCTTCTGACCAGCAGCCTTTGGCATTAGCAGGTCTTACCATGCACGCAGTGTAGCTTTCCATGCTCTACCAGAGATGGGAAGAATATGGCATCCAGAGAAAGTTTATTAGCACTTCTGCTACAGCATAAGGAGTAACAGTGCATGAATGGAACCTGCAAAGGCACAGGAAAGGTGTTTATGAAGGAAAATGGCAGGCTCATGTGTTGTGTCAGACTTTATTTGGTCATGGGTAGGCATGAGGTGAGTCTCACTGAAGCAGGCTGAAGAGTGTTGGTGCTTTGTTTATTTTTCTTGTTGCTGAAACAAAACATCCAATACCCAAAGTTGAAGGAGGAAAAGTCTACTGTAGCTCACAGTTTGTAGAGGTTTCAGCTCACATTGGCTGGTTCCAAGGCAGGGTGGCAAGGCAGAGGGGCATCACAGAGGAGAGCTAGACATACTGGGCAAAACGCAGCAAAGCAGCAATGTAGGAAAGCAGCAGCAGTGGCAGCAGCAGCAGTGAGTGATGGCAACAACCCTAAGGGTGTCTGTCCCTTGTCATCTATCTGGGCTACCAACCCTAAGGGTACTACTATCCAGGTTGGAGCACCTGTAGCCCTGCCTAGAACTATGCCAAACCATTCAGTGAACTAATTGAGTAATCAAACAGACCTTATCCCAGCATCTGCCTGGGATTTTAGCCACACTGTGGATCTAGCCACCTCTGAGAAACCCCACTTATGGCTGTATGAGGATTCAGGAGGCCATCTAGATGCAAGCCACAACAGGTAAATCATCCGGGATAGGTCAACATCTGAAGCCTGCTGCTTCAGGCTGGACAAGATCTGTGGGAGCAGCACTGGGACCCTGACATGTTTGGGCTAGCTGCAAGCACTAGGGACACCCACTAAAGAAAAATTGAAAAACGCCTCTTAGGGAGGAGTGGGCCTTTCTCTCTGGTCTCACTTATTCATTATTCTTTGTTAGGCCTGGAATAGAATGTAATTACTGAAAACATCATTCAACTGCCATGTCCCAGAATAAGAAGTAATATGCACTGATACCTTCCACTGCACATTTTTTCTAAGAACTTCATTAACCTTTGTACATTTAGTCCTTGAGAACAACTATTTGTCATAGGTTCTGTATTATTCTCATTTTATAGATAAAACAAATCAAAGAATAAAACTTGTCCAGCAGTTTGTAAATAGATCCAAAATTGAAAACCATGTAGTTTAATTTCAAAGGCAAATACTTCATGATTGTTGGGCTCATGACAGAAGAGATGTGTGTGTGCTGGACAGCATCAAGAGGGAGGGAGTGTCAGGTCGTGATAAGAGGGGGTATGCAAAACCCCAAGGTAAGTTAGAAAGGTGAGAATTTGTAGAAACTTCTGATGGTGTGAGGAGAGAGGCTTGGAAGACAATAATATGACACAGGAAAGGTAGGAAGAAACCCCAGAGGAGTGGTCCTTTTACTTTTTTGACTCCTTATAAGACAGTAGAGATGGCATGCAATTGTATGTGGTTTGTTCTGAACAACAATGCCGTATCAAACTCCTTTTGGTGTTGTAAATTTCCACAACCAATTCCCTCTGGGGCTTAGCTCTAAATGATAGACAAAGCTTGAGAATTTAGAATCAAATTTGAAAGCTTAGATTTGAGTGTATTTAAGGATAGGAGAAGGTATATATTGATATATAATCAATCAGGGAGCATGAAGATTGAAGTATGGATGTAGGAAAAAGGACCACTGTATGGTAAAGACTTCTTCTAGGGTCCAAGTGTAGAACAGTTACTAAGCTTATATTCTAGTCTTCATTACAGATGGAGATAATTACTTTAGTAATGGAGGACAAGAGGGAACTATTGAATTACTGGAATAATTATGCCTGCTTCCTTTATTTTCTTCTTTGAAGAAAGAGGGAGGGAAACGTTAAGGGAGGGAGGGGGAGAGAGAGACAGAGAGAGACAGAGAGACAGTGATAGACAGAGGGAGACAGAGACAGAGAGACAGAGAGAAAGAGTCCAAGCAGACTACATTGCTAAGATACCGCTGCTCCTGAAATTCTAACATTTTTGAATGGCTATCATTTTCCTGAGCCCTGTGGGCTTTGATAAGATCTTCTTCATGTTCTGAAACTGAACCTTTTCACACTTACTGCCTACTTTCCTGTTGTAATCAATGTTTTAAAAAGTAGTAAGGGGTGGGGCCAGTGAGATGGTTCAGCAGTCTGAAGTCCCTGCTTAGGCAAGCTTAGACAACCACAGGGATCACAGTTCGATCCTCAGGAACCACATGCTGCACCAGTCCCATCCCAAGGGCAGACTGAGCCTCCATAAAAAAAAAAAAAAAAAAAAAAAAAAAAAAAAAAAAAAGTAGTAAGGACGTTTTGATTTAAAAAGAAGATGGTTATTTTGTGTTTCACAGCTTTGTTAAGTCACAATTCTTATAGATTGGGACTGGTTTTGAGTGGACAGGACTGAAAACAGAGGGACAACAGAATGATCTCTGATCTCCCAAACTTTGAGTTGTGGGCTGTGAAAGGGGTGGGTTCTCCCCAATATTTGGCAATGTATATACCCCAAGAGAAGTTTGGTGCTGAGAATAGGCTTAAAGGAGGGGGCGATAGTTCTCAGCACTGGTTGTTTTTCTGAGAAACACAAAGATATTCTCTGTTTCAGGCAGGACAATTACTGCAGAGACTTAGGAGTTTCAAGACAACAAAATGCAGGATAAGAAAGGGGATATGTTGGAGAAGATAGACTGGCTATCCCCACTGGGACTTTTCTGTGTGGCACATTATTGACTTCAAGGCATGAAGCCATGAAAGTACTTTTCCTTAAGACAGTAAACTCTCTGTTACAGAAGTGAATGGAAAAAATGGGTGTTTTAGTTTCCTATGTCAGTTTCCAGAAATGAGTATATTGTACAATGTGCTGCAAACTACGATGTTACCAAATATCATTTACTGTTACTTGGATGAGTTAGAAACCCTTCTGGAATCTCATCAAGATAAACAGACAATATGTTGCGCGGGATCTAAGTGGAGAGCCATTTCTCAGTGATACCTAGCAGTCAGAAAACTAAGCAAAGATACATTTCTCCGTAATAATACAATAATATATTAATATAATACATTAATATAGCATAATATACATTTCTCTGTAATAATATATTCTAAACCAGTTGTTCAATCCATGAGAGACTACAGTTTATGCATAGCTATTAAAATGTTATCTCAGATATTGTTGGGTGTGCAAAGAAGTGTAAGCTGTGCTGGTTATGAACAGGGTTGCATCTCCATAGATCCGTGGTTAGAACTGAGACTAGATCTTAGTATTTGGTGTATGTGGTGGGGTCAGTAGTTCTACCCAAGTGTCCACTCCATCTGGCTGCTGCACTATAGAGAGTGGAAAGCTAAATGCTGCTACATTTCCCAGAGCCTCTGCCTTCAGGGTTCTGCATGGGTTTGGAATCCAGCCATTATGCTACACTGGCGCAAAGTTAGAAGGCAGAAAGGAGGTAAAGTCACACTGTTGTGTGTGTGTGTGTGTGTGTGTGTGTGTATCCTTTTAGAATTATTTGTGGAGGTGTTTGCATTTCTATTGCAGTGTTAGAAATTTGTGGGCATCAACAGCCAGAGCATAGGAATCTCATTCTGGAGGTGACAGTTAAAGCATATCTAGTCCACATGGAGCCAGCTTCCTACCCACAGAAACCTCCACGCTGTGGTGGCTTCCTGACTTCTGTAGTCATACTGCATTTTAGAAAGTGGCAGCTTCCTAAGTTCAGGTGATCCAGTTCTACCATGTGGCTTGGGGAACCATTTCTGAAATCTCAGCCTTAAGCTTGTTCCTTGGTTTTCCCCATCATCGTGAGCTTTTAATGCCCTGTAATAAACCCCTTTATGCTCAAACCTGCTAGAAAGGCTTATGTTCTCTTCAACCGAGTCTTCACTATGATTACTGTTGGTACCTGGAGTCACAAGCAACAGACTTTTTAAAGAAATTGGAAAGATGGATTTGTTTTTCTGACTTGATTGGGTTCCAAGGGAGCATAGATCAGGTTAATAGTTGAGCACAGAATACTGGCAGTGCAGGACTGCTGCGACAAACTGTGACCTGGGACAGCATCTATTGCTCATTCAGAGGTTCAGGGTAGCAGATCTCTGGTAGACCGAGGGCTTGCTAAACCCTGTGAGAGTAAGGAATACAAGACTATGGAGTTGGATAGCTGATTCTACCTAGATTAGAGAAATTCAGAAAGGGGTCGTTGTGCTAAAGAAAGTCAATTCATTGCTATAGAGGAAAGGGCTAAGGAGTCTCTCTGCCTAGAAAGACCATTCCATACAGTGACTGGGATGGTGCATTCTAACAGCAAACACAGTTTGATCTTGTGGGTTGATGATTAAAAATGGTCTGAACTCACAGTATTTCTAGGCCTGCTATGCCAAAGTTTGAGAACTGATTGGGACCCTGGAACTCAAATGGAGCCTTGCCATGTGTTCAATTTTACTTAAGTACACAAATTCCCAAACTCTGCTGAGCCTCCCTTGACAACAGAGGCATCTTCTCCCTCCTATCTGATCAGGCTGCTCCTTCAGTTGCTCAGTGATTCTGTGGAGAGCTTGCTGAGGCTTCCTGCAAGGGATGCCGACGTTTCTGCCCCTATCTCCACCACCCATTGTTCTAGACCTACAACCGGGTGAAATGCTTTTGCGTGTCAGAAAGATAAGTGCAAGAGCTTTTGGCAGAGGTTAATTGTCCAAACAACTATAAAATTTTGCTCATTTATATAATACCAGACATAGAGAATAGGTGTGAGAATAGATTGCGGAACCTAGACTATAGAAGAAAAAGCAAAAATGTAAAGTTTTGATTTATTGTTATGATGCATTTTCTAAAGACTCTTGACTTATTTTTCTAGTTGACATACTGGGATTGACTGTAACTCCCCCTAATTGACTAGGAATAGGGACATATAGTAGAAAACTTGGAAGGAAATAAAGGTGTCAGAAATCAGAAGTTGAAGTACAGGGAAAGAAATCCAAGCACTTAGAGAAAAAAACAAAACTATTTGAGTAGGTGCATATTTCATGTACACCCTACTGTGGTGGGTTGACAGGTGGTTGGTAACTTGTAACACCCAGCTGAACTGAATCAGCGTGGTACTGGGTGTGGAAGGCCCACCTGAGGATTGTTGCCAGCAGCAAAAAAAAAAGGGAAACTGATATGAACTCAGCTGTTCTTGTCGTTGGAGGAGCTCAAGACCTTGTTGTCACTGAGAATGGCTGTGGTACTTCCCAGGGGAGCTCTGGTTCCTACTGTGAGTGTCACTTCCTGGCTCCAGTGCAGATCCATCAGCCTGCTGGTACAGATCCTTCATGCTTCTGGCACAGTTTTTCCAAATTCTACTACTGACCTTTGTGCCTTCCCAGTGCAGATCCATGAAGTAGACTTGCACGAGACATTGACATGGGCTCTAGGCCTCCAGCTGGACTCGTGGGGATCATTGTGATGGGCTGTGGGTCTTCAGCTGTGCTCATGCAGGACATTGCCATGGGGTCCAGCCCTTCAACTGGATTCTTGGGTCTTTAGTGTGTGGAAAGACCCCCCTGCATTCTTTTGTACTTGACTCTTTGGGTGACTATTGTAAAGCAAGCCCATAAATTATGTGTCCTCCATTACATTGCTTCTTCTGCAAACCCTGGCCACAACACTGAGCTATCCACCAAAGATGCTCTTTTCATCAAGGCATTGAGAACAAAATTGTGAGAAAGTCCTCTGCAGTCCAGTGGTGAAGGAAGGAGATATTGCTACTGAAATGAATGCTTTACTATCAATGAGTCTATTGAGATATTGGAGTGGCAGAGGACAAATAATATTTAAATGTCAAAAACAAGGTGGAAACAGCATCTGGCAGGAAGACAACAGCAACAATCTGACTATTTTGTGGTTGGTTGGCCACTGAATTTCTAGATAACCATTCTACCAGGATCACAACTTGACCTATAATTTTGACTATTTATCTTTCCTCAAAGAAACTTGTAGCTATTTAATAACTCAACTCTCAGCTGTGCATGGCGGTATATGCCTATGATCCAAGCACTTGGGATGCTGAGGTGGGAGGATTGCTGCAAGTTCAAGGGCGCCTTGAATTTCTTTTCTGTCTTTTTTTTTAAAAAATGGATTTGATATAGGGTCACACTACACAGCTTGGATTCATAGTGATCCTCCTGTTTCAGCCTCCCAGTGCACTGGCATGCCTGGTCTTGGTGGCTGGCTCAGTGCACCCAGGGCAGGGCCGGGACAGCATGCAATACCAGGAATCAAACTGAGCTTGAATTTCATAGTGAGGACCTCTCTCAAAAGAAACAAAACACAAATCTGGACTCTACACTGGGAAAAGGAAAACACTACGACTTTTGTGAGATTATTGGATTAATTATTAAATTCCCCAAACTGAGAATATCAACTATGCTTCTTTCTCTAGAGGTAATGAATAAAACTTGAGTTTGAGTTGATCTTTTGGTGATCTTACAGGGTTTAAGAAGTCATCTTGTGACTATTTTCCCAGTTGATGAATGCATGTTTTGAGTAGAGATTTTAACAACTGGAGGATTGTCATATTGGCTTTGTGGAAGTAAGGCTATTTATGCAGGGTCAAGTAGAGCTGGAACTACTGCTATCTACCAAAACAGCAGAACAAACAAAAATGCTACAGTGCCGAGGAATTACAGAGATTATTATCCTCAAGTAGAAGGTTCTTAAGAAATACTGAGCAGCGATACCTTCATTTAATTCATGTATATAGCCTTTAAAGAAAAACTGTGGGGTTGACAATGTATTACTGTAAATTTAAGCAGGTGGTGACCCCAATTGTGTTTGATGTACCATGCGTCAATAGTCTGGAGCATTTCGAGATACCCCATCTAAAATGGAAGACTAACTGTTACACCTTCCAGTATGAAAAAGGCACAAGTTTGACGTATGTGCTTTGGCTATCTGACATGGAGATGTGCTTCTCAGAGTCATTCACTGAGTGACCTTTAACACTGCCAACTTTGTGTAGAGCCCAGAGTGTTGAAAGGCTTTTCAGACCATTCAGGATGCCTAGCAAGCAACACACCACTTGGCCCTAATTACCGACGTGCCGTGGTTACTTTTCTCATTTGCTGAGGCAAAGTACCTGAAACCCAAAGATAAAGGATAAAAGGCTCACTGCATCTCATAGTTTGTAGGGGTTTCAGTTCATAGTTAGCTGGCTCCAAGGAAAGGTGGCATGGCAGAGGGGCATCACAGAGGAGAAAGTTCATGGTGGTAGAAGGCAGCAAAACAGCACTTAGTGGAGCAGAAAGCAACAAACAGCAACAGCAGCAACTCTTTCCATTCCTTATATTAGGGTGAGTAGCACCCAGACCCAGGATGAGACACCCATCATTCTAGCATTACACTGTACAACTAGCCAAGTGGGAAAACCTCCCTCTATGAATGCTTTGGGAGTAGTGGAGATACATGCCATGGTACCATCTGATCTATTAGTGACTGAGAGTCTGTGTCACGTGGGAGTGCCACATAAAGCCTGTAATAGGCTTGTCTAGGAGAATTGCAGTGCAGATTCCTATCATGGTGGAGTGATGGCATGTGCTATTTGTTATTTATTTATTTATTTTGCAGTACTGGGGATTGAACTCAGGACCCTGAGCTTGCCAAGCAAGCACTTATTCTACTGAGGTATCTCCCTGGCCTCTGTCAGTTTATAATTCTCTCTTTGAGACACAGGACTGGCTTGCTTCTCATGAGCTGAGGATTATTTACTGAACCACACCATAAGAAGGGGACTTCTCATTTCAACACTTTATTAAGTGGTCTTGAAGTTCTATGTATTGCCTGTGCAGAGGGTTTACACTTCTAGGGCATAACCTCTAGGCTCTTGGGGACAGCCCAATGAACAAGTTATCTGAGAACCTCCCCTCCTCTTCTGCACTCGCACTCCCCAAGTCTACTATGTGGAACCAGCCATGTGATGTGCTTCCATCTGTTGGAAGTCAAGTGACATAGCATTGTAGCCCCACTCAGTGGGGACCTGGAGGTACAACAGGGAAGGAGAACTTAACAGGCAGAACTTGTCAGTGTTGTCGGAAAATAAAAATGTTCAGAGATCCAGGTCACCACAGATTCACTGACAAAGGCTAATAAACATGGATTAGCTAAATGGTCAGGGATTTGGAAGGAAAACAATTTGAGGATTGGTGTTAAAAGGGACTGTGGAACAAATTTGTGAATAGAACTCGTAGGATGGGCAGATGCTGAGAGGCACACTCCAGGTATTCCTCTAGCTGGGGTGTATCAAGGCAGGTGTGATGCAACTCTCCAAAGTGGCAGCTTTCTCACTGTAACAACTTCCTGGAAACAGCAGCGCAGTGTGATTCTGAAGCCAGCTGCTTGCCGATCACACAGTCCCTTTGGTAACCATTTCTACACTGTGGCTTTTTGGTTCTAAAACTTGACTCTTAGAGGCTGTTTCTTCAGCTCCCCCAAGGACTCAAGAAGCCACTTAACACCCCGTACTAAACATTTTTTCTCCTTAAGCTAACTACTCTGAATTCATTTTTTTGTATGTAAATTCTTACCCATGTAGGACTTTAGAAATCCACTGTCCTGTGCCAGTGTTTTATACGAGGAGCAAGTAAGGTGCTGGTGTGATGTCTCCACTGTTGATTGTAGTTTTGGCCTCTATTATTCCGGAGAGAAATTTGTTAAATGTATACGTCAGCTATGCCTTTTATTGCTCTTTCATCAGACTTTCAGTCATGTGGTCTTTCAATCTGATGGTAACTATTGTGACACTGATGTGTTAATGACAGTCAAACTCACCTGCACATTAGTACTGTCTGAGTGAACTTTTCAAATTCTTTACTCTTGAGACATCTCCAGGGCTAATTAAATCAGACACTCTGAGTAGAGAGCCCAGAATTTAGGGTTTTTTTTTTTTTTTATTTAGTACAGGATCTATAGGGTTTTAATACGCAGGTCGGACTTGTAGTGATCCTCCTGTTTTCAGCCTCCCCAGTGCTGGAATTACAGGTGTGAGCCACCACACACAGTTTTGGTGGCTGGCATGGT
>PVKN010015683.1:0-18443 GCA_004027915.1 Capromys pilorides | reverse complement strand
ATTTTTTATTTTTTATTTGTTTGCTTGTTTGTTTGTTTCTTTATTTACTTATTTTATGGCTGGCTCAGCCTGCCCTGGTGGTGGGGCTGGTGCAGCATGTGGTGCCGCGGGGATCGAACCGCAGTCCCTGAAGTTGCCTGAGCTTTCCTAAGCAGGCGCTTTAGATCACTGAACCATCTCGCCAGCCCCTCTATTGTTACTTTTTAGACTTTGTAAACAAAAAAAAAAAAAAAAAATGATGTTGAAAGCTTTGATAAATAAGCTTTGATGCTTATTTATAAACACTCGGTACATATTAAAAGTTCAAAATAAAGTTCAACTTGTAAGAATTCTCTTATTGAAGAAATCTGATATTGCAACACAAATCTGGAAGCTCATTTCAAATGTTACCATTAAAGAGCAGATACTTAACAGGTCCAGGGAAATAGCTCAGTAGAGTAAATGCTTGCCTTGTAAGCCAAGAGCCTGAGTTCAATCCCCAGACCCACAAAAAAAAAAAAGAGTAGATACTTAAGTAACATATCAAAATATAAACAATAGGGGAGCTGGGGAGATAACTCCATGGCAGAAGTGCCTGCCTGGCAAATGCAAAATTGTGAGTTCAAACCCTGGTCCCGCAAAAAAAAAAAAAAAAAAGTAAACAATAGGATCTAAAGAATTCTTCATAACTTTGAAGTTTCTACCCCCTCCCACCAGAAATCAAGCAGATTACAACAGTGTGGAGACGGAGGCAGGACAAGTGATCATGAGTATGGGTGACCAGATCCCCTAGTTATTCTGAAATAGAAGGAAAAGCCTTTATTCTCAGAGGCTCTGAGAATAAAACCCCCTAGGTGTCCACAACTTCCAAGAGGAGAATTACATGACAGCCACAGCAGTTTTCAATTTCACCAGGTCAAAACAGCTAATCTCCTTCGCATTAATATACATATATATATATGGGTTTTTTTCTTTTTTTAAAGAGTCCACTAAATATATACACACATAATTCACTCCAGAAAAAGAAAAATACTACATTTTTTTCAACAAATGGCTTTACCCTCATATGGAGGACCCTAAAGGTGTTACCTTTGGTACAGGGGATCCTAACAGATGTGTATCACAAAAAACCCACTACGCTGCCAGCCCTTAAAGAAATTGAAAATGTATGTAATCTCAACCAAGGCTACCAAGCAACAGTTCACCATATTAATAACTGTCTAGAAGCTAATGGTCACCACTCTGGGTACCTCTTGTAATTGTAGAGGAAAAAGGTAACTTTAATTAATCTCATGATATCTCAGTAAGTTTAGTATTAAAATATTTATACAAGTTTTTCTTTTCCTGATGTAGTCATAAACACTATCATTTTTTTTTTTAAATTTTATTTATTTATTTGTTTGCTTGTTGTGTTTGTTTGTTTGTTTCTTTATTTATTCATTTTGTGGCTGGCTCAGCCTGCCCTGGTGGTGGCGCTGCTTGTTGTGTTTGTTTGTTTCTTTATTTATTCATTTTGTGGCTGGCTCAGCCTGCCCTGGCGGTGGCGCTGGCGCAGCATGTGGTGCCGGGGATCGAACTGCAGTCCCCGCAGTTGCCTGAGCCCTCCTAAGCAGGCGCTTTAGACCACTGAACCATTTCGCCGGCCCAACACTATCATTTTTTGACAGTCATACATATTATCAATATTATAGGGGCTGGTGAGATGGCTCAGCAGTCTAAAGCACTGCTTACGCAAGCTTAGGCAACTGCAGGGACCATGGTTTGATCCCCGGCACCACATGCTGCACCAGCCCCACTCTCAGGGCAGGCTGAGCCAGCCACAACATACATAAAGTTAAATAACAACAACAACAATAATATTATTATAATATACATTAAATCTGGGCTAGCTGTTTACCAAAATAGCACCAAAGGTGAAAAAGGCAGCCCCTGCCCCTCCCAAAGCTGAAGCCAAAGCAAAAGCTTTGAAGGCCAAGAAGGCCATGCTGAAAGGCATCCACAGCCACAAAAGGAAAATACAAACGTCACCTACCTTCTACCGTCCCAAGACATTGTGGCTCTGGAGGCAGCCCAAATACCCTTGGAAGAACGCCCCCCAGGAGAAACAAGCTTGACCACTATGTCTTCATCAAGATCCCCCTGACCACAGAGTCAGCCATGAGAAAGATTGACAACAACACACTCGTGTTCATTGTGGATGTCAAAGCCAATAAGCACTAAATAAGCAAGCTGTAAAGAAGCTCTATGACATCAATGTTGCCAAGGTCAATACCCTAATCAGGCCTCATGGAGAGAAGAAGGCATATGTTCGAATGGCTCCCAATTATGATGCACTGGATGTTGCCAACAAAATTGGGATCATCTAAACTGAGTCTAGCTGGCTAATTCTAAATATATACCTTTTTTCCCAGAAAATAAAATAAATCTGGGCTGAAAGTATGGTTCCAGGCCCAGGGTTTAATTCCCAGCAGAAGGAAGAAAAAAAAAAAAAAACCTGGAATTCAGGAGTAGTGTCATGTACCTATAATCCTAGCACTCACTAGGCTGAGGCAGGAGGATGACAGTGAGTTTGAGGCCAGCTTGGGCTACATAGTGAGCTCGAGGCCAGCCTGGACTGAAGCAAGACCTCCCCCCCGCCCAAAAAAAAAAGACATGAAAAAGGAGAAGGGGAGGTAGCAGAAAAGGGGAGAAAGAGAAAAGAGATGGAGAGAAGAGGAAGAAGGAAAAAGAAGAAAAAAAGGGAAGGAAATGGAAAAGCAGGAAGAAGAATAGGAGATATGTCATGGCTTGGCTTAAAGATAATGGAAGATGAGGGCCAGTAAGATAGCTCAGCAGTCTAAAGCACCTGCTCAGGCAAGCTCAGGGACCTGGATCCCCAGCACCACATGCCATGCCAGTCCTGCCCCCTGGGTGGGCTGAGCCTACTGAAAAAATGAAAAAAAAAAAAAGATAATAGAAGATAAAATTTTTTACTTTTTTTTAAAAAAAATTTTGTACTTTATGTGTTATAATACAGACTAAAATTCTTGGGTATTTAATATAATACCATTGCTGATGAATTTCTGTCTTTTTTTCTCACATTTTAGAGTTATACCCACAGAAATGATGCTTGCAAAGAGCAGAAATGATGAACAAAAGCATAGGAATTTCCAGTATCATTCCCCCAAGTGAAGAAGTATGAGGCTTAATCCTAGAAATAGTAGTTATTTTATTTAAAAATTTTTCTGGGGCCGGGCGTGGTGGCGCACGTCTGTAATCCCAGCACTCGGGAGGCTTAGGCAGGAGGATCAGTGTGAGTTCGAGACCAGCATGGGCTACAAAAGTGAGCTCAAGGCCAGCCTGAACTATATAGTGAGACCCTGTCTCAAAAAGACAAAAAAAAAAAAAATCTTTCTGAAGGGCCAGAGAGATAGCTCAATGGACTAAGCGCCTGCTTAGGCAAGTGCAGCGGTGGAAGATAGCTCAGTGGACTAAGCACCTGCTTAGGCAAGCATAGGGTCTAGGGTTTGACTCCTGGCACCACATGCCACACCAGCCCTACCCCTGGGCATGCTGAGCTGGCCACTGAGACTGGGCATGGTGGCACATGCCTGTAATCCCAGCACTGGGAAAGCTGAAAATAGGAGGATCACTATGAGTCCAAGTTGTGTACTAAGACTGTGTACCAAATACATAACAAAAATAAAATAATAAAGTCTTTCTGAAAAAAAATTAATAAGAGTGGCACACACCTTTAGTCCCAGCTACACAAGAAAGTGAGGCAAGAAAATTGTTGAGGCCACAGCCAAGAATGTCCCTGCCTCTTAAACACAAAATAAAAGTTTACAAGTGCCTGCCTGGCAAGTGCCAAGGTCCTGAGTTTGATCTCTGGTTCCGAAAACTTAATAATAATAATAATTTAAAAAAAAAAAAGTAAACACTATATAGCAGGCATTATCCTAATACTTTATCTGTGTAATTCATTAATCCTTGTGACAACCCTATAAGGCAGCTATGACTGCCCCAGTTTACGACTACAGATGCATAAAGAGGTAAAGTAACTTGTCAGAGTCACACAACTATCAGTAGATGGTCTGGCCTAAGACCTGAACTCAACTCCAATGCTGTACCTCTCCCACCAATGTAACTGATCAGAATCATTCTTGTGTCATCTCTTGGAGAATCCACAATCTCATTTGACACTGGGATGTAAACACATGACTATTTACCTCATCAAAGACGGCCCTGGAGAAATCCCCACATCGCAATGTGCCATCATAGCTCAGAGACAGGAGGTGGACAGGGTTGGCAGGTGAGAAGTAAAGACAGCTAACAGGCTGACTGTGAGGATAGAAAACATATGTCCCATCTTCTTTATGTTGCTGAGTCTGAAAGAGATTCAAAGATGACATTAAATTATTTACATAGATCACATCCAGTCTTTTCTATAACTACGCCTACTCTCACATTTAGATAAAACTAACTTCACACTGATACAAAATTTTTTCTCTAACTTTTAGTCTTACAATTAAAAGTCACATTTAATGTCCAAATTTTTGCAACTAGCAAACAAGTATTTTTTTATTCAGCCAAAAAAAAAAAAGCAATCACTATGATCTGGATATAATGGCATACACTTGTAGTCCCAGCTATTCAGGAAGCTGAGGCAGGAGAACCACTGAGCCCTGGAGTTCAAGGCCAACCCAAGCAACATAGCAACAGCACCTTCCAAAAACTACAAAATAAAATAAATCATTGTTTATTATGACCTCACATGATGAAACCCTTAAGAAGTGAGAAACCCAATTTTTACTTCAAAAGTGGCACAATTTCTTATGGAAAATGTATCAATATCATTACCCCTTTGCTTCCTAGGATTTAGGCTTCTATATACCAACATATTATTTTCAGTATCATTTTTTCTTTTTCTTTTCCTGAGACATGATCTCATTAAGTCACCCAGGCTGGCATTGAATTTATGACCCACATACCTCAGTTTCACAAGTACCTGGGATTACAGGCATAAACCATCTATGTCTAGTAGCATTACAAAATGACTGTTTTAGTATTTTTGGCCTCTAAATACACTATGAAAGTGCATGTAATTGAACTTCATATTTGTTTGTTTGGTTTTGTTTTGTTTTTTTGGCGGTACTGGGGATTGAACTCAGGACCTTGCGGTTGCCAGGCAGGCGCTTATTCTACTGAGATATCTCCCCAGGGAACTTCATATTATCACTTTTATCCATTCTACAATTGGATAATCAACTCCTAAAAGTCAAGTTTTAGATTTGGACAAATCAGAGTAGCTATCATCTGTCTCTACATGTGGATTAATTTGCTGTGACATACCCAAGCAATTTTCTTTTTATTATAAACTGAAGAAGGGGCTGGGGAGATAGCTCAGTGGAGTGTGTGCCTGGCAAGAGCAAAGTCCTAAGTTCAATCCCCGGTACTGCAAAAAAAAAAAGTAGCATAAACTGAAGAAAAATATTTTTAGAAGATATAAAGGAAAGAAAGGAAAAGGCAAAAATTACAATGACACTTTTGTTCTTCTTTTTGTTTTTTCGTACAAAAACGCCAGGGTCTCACATTAGGCAAATGCTCTATCACCGAACTAGGTCTCCAGCCATTTTTTTTTTTTTTTTTATTTTAACACTAACCCTAATTCAGCCCTTTTTAAGTTTTATTTTTATTCTGACTTTAGGTCTTGCTAAGTTGTCCATGCTGGGTTAAAACTTGAAACCCACTTCAAGAGCATCAGCCTCCCAGAGTAATGGGATTTATACCACGCACAGTCATACCTGGCTTCACGCACTCTTCCAGCTATGCAGAGTTAATGGTGGTTATCATCTCAGCATTTTGTTTATTGCACTTTTTTGAATAAAGCAAAACTACATAAATGATATAGGAATATGCAAAAATGAGATTTTTTTGGTTTTTGTCTTTGCAGTCCTAGGGACGGAAGCCAAGGCTTCATACATGCTAGGGAAATACTCTACCACTAAGCTGCACCCCTAGCCCCCCAAAATTAAAGTTAGTGGTTGTTGCTTTAAGACAGGGCCTCATTTTATAGATAAACCTGGCCTTGAACTCACCATGTAGCCCAGGCTAGTGATCTTTCTGCTTCAGCTTCACAAAACACTAGAATTGCAGGCCCCACTATGAGATAATATTTCTAACTATTTTTACAGTACTGAGGATTGAACTCAGAGCCTTGTATATGCTAGGTAAGTACTCTAGTCCTTGGCTACAGTTCTAGCCCATATATAATTTCAAACTGCAAAACTAATCAAAATTAGCATGAAAATATTGAGACACTGTTACACAAACCTATACAGGCAAAATGACAGTGAAAGGGAAGAAACTTGGGAAAAATACAACCATGTTATATATGCCTTTTTTTTGGTACCAGGGATCGAACTCAGGAGCTTGTGCTTGTGAGGCAGGCGATTAAGCCACTGAGCTAAATCCCTGGCTATATATGCCATTTTAAAAATATTGAATTTAACTATACTTCAATCACAGTCAGTGAAAAAAAAATAAAATAAGATAAAATAAAATATCACGGTCAGTGACATGCATATGCTTTTAATCCCAGCACTTGGAAGGCCAAGGCAGGAGGATCATTAGCCCAGAAGTTAAAGACCAGGTTGGGCCACACAGCAAGATTCTATCATCCCCCTCACACCAAAAAAGCAAAGCAGGGTACAATGGCATGAGTCTGTAATCCCAGCTACTGATGAGGATGAGACAGGAGAGCAAGTTTAAAACCAACTTGGACCACCTAGTGAGACCCTGTCTCAAAAAATTTAATAAAGGAGTAGGGATGCAACTCAGTTATAGAACACTTGCCTAGCATGTCTGATGTCCTAGTTGCTTAGCCAGTACTGCAAGAAAAAAAAAAGTGGGGGAGAAAAGAAAAGATAGTGCATTTGGGAGGCTGCAGTAAGACTGCCTCCTGTTTCAGGCCAGCCTGAGCTACATAGTGAATTTAAAACTTGAACTACACAGAGACATCCTGCCTCAAAGAAAAGAAACAAAACAAAAGAGTTACCCATTAAAGGATTTCATTAGACTAAGAAATAAAGGAGAGACTCAGTTTAAGACTCTTTCAATAGCTTCCTGCAGCTTTTAAATAAATTCAAAATTCTTAACAAAGTTTAGATGGTAAACATCTGATCCCAACCTATATCTGCAGCTTCTTCCTATTCCATTCACTGTCTCACCATCCCCTCCCTTTCATGCCTTTCTTTTTTTTGAGGGGGGGTTGTGCTTAGGATGCTACATTATCAGTCTTTTTATTTTTTGTTTTGAGACAAGGTCTCACCAAGTCACATAACTACTCTAGGTTTGAATTTGTAGTTCTGCCGCACCCTGCCAGAGAACTGAGTTACAGGCATACGCCACCAGGCTCAGCTTCCTTCAAGTCTTGAATATATAAATAAGCATCTTCCTGTTAAAGCTCTTTTCCCTTTTTTGTTTCACTCCTACTAATCTTTCAAGTCCAAATCAGTTCTTGCTTCCTCAGGAAAGCATTTGCCAATCCTCCAAATTAGATCAACCCCCACCACTGTTTTTCAAACACAATTTTCCTTTACTCCATGAGTCACAGTATGTAGTAATTCATTCTACTTATCAAATATGTGACTATAGGGAAATGCATATCCAAACCACACTGAGATTATATCACACTCCAGTCATAATGGCTATCACTAAGAACAGAAAAACAATGAATGCTGGCAAAAACAGGGGTGGGGAGAGACTACCTTCAGCAGTACTAATGGGCATGTAAATTGGTACAGCCACTACAGAAGACAGTAGTGGAAGGTCCTAAAAACACTAGAAATCTACGATTTGATCCAGGTATACCACCCCTTGGAACATAACAGAATGAATTAGTACACTACAGGATACCTGCACAGCCACATGTATTGAGTTACAATTCACAATAACAAAGATGAGGAACCAGCCTCAGAGCCTGTCAATGGATAAATGGATAAAAAAAAATGTGGCATATGTTCAATGGAGTATCTGCCAGCCACAAAGAACAAAATTCTGTCCTTTGCAAGAAAATGGATGGATATAGATGCTATGATGGTGTACAAAATGAGCGAGATTTGGAAAGATAAATATTGTATGTTGCCCCTAATATACGAAATCTAAAAAAAAAAAAAAAAAAAAAAAAAAAAAAAAAAAAAAAAAAAAAAAAAAAAAAGAAAAGGAAAAAAAAAAAAAAAAACTGGGGGGGCTAGGGAGATAGCTCCATGGCACAAATGCCTGCCTGGCAAGTGCAAGGTTGTGAGTTCAATCCCCAGTCTCGCAAAAAAAAAACAAGGAAAAGTGGGAGGTGGATATGAGCAAATACCACATATACACTGAAACCTAACCCCCAAATACTATGAAGTAGCTGGGTGGGTGGTACAAGAAGGGTGAGGGGGATAAAAATGATTAAAGTATGTACATCTAGGAATCTGCCAAAATAAAACCCATTAACCTGCATTACCAATAACATAGATAGAAAAAAATTTATATACTTGGTAATTATTTCACTATTGCTGCTTCTAGCCCTAATTCTAACTTCTATGAGGACAAAGACAAAACATTAACTCTTGTGGGCCTAAGTGACTAGGAATCTATGACACTTAATCTCTCCTGATTAAGTTCAGAGCCATCTAGGTGATTAGTAAAGCACAGTTCTTGGTGGTCCGGGTATGTCATGGAGGTGTGACTTCCAGTTCTATTTCAGGTCCCAGGCCACTTCCTCTCTGGCACGACTTCCCTTGCTCTGTTTTCTGGCCACCCTCTGCCCTTCCACCATGACATTCCTGCCTGAAAACTGACAAACCATGAAATAAAAGCTATGAAAAAATAAAATTTTAAAAATAAATAAATAAAAAGAATTAAAAGCTCTGAAACCAAGAGCAAAACAGAAAAAACCTTCCTCCTTTAAACTGTATGTTGGGTATTTGGTCCCAGTGATTCAGTTAGACTGTTATTTCAAAACATATGCTAGAAGTAACTCAAGATGGAAGAGAGTACTAGTTAGGAAAGCTAAGACTGTAAAACTAGAAGAAAACTTCAGCTTCAAGACTAAACTAGACATGGGGCCAGCAGGACGGCTCAGCGGTCTAAAGCGCTTGCTTTGGCAAGCTTAGGCAACAGCAGGGACCACGGTTTGATCCCTGGCACCACATGCTGTGCCAGCCCCGCCCCCAGCACAGGCTGAGCCAGCCACAACATAGATAAATTAAAAATAAAATAAATTATAAAAAAAAAAAAAGACTAAACTAGACAGGGGCAGCAAGATGACTCAGTGATCCTGCACCACATGCTGCGCCACCCCACCCCCAGGGCAGGCTGAGCCAGCCATAATAAAAAAAACAAAAGAAAGACTGAACTAGACAAAGACTCCTCAGGTATTACATCAAACACAGCCTATTTTTAAAAATTGATAAACTAGGGCTGGTGAGATAGCCCAGCAGATTAAAAAGTACCTGCTTAGACAAGCACAGAGACCACATTTCAATCCCTGGCACCATATATCAAGCTAGCCCCGCCCTCAGAATGCCCTGAGTCGGCAAAATTCAAGCCTTGTGGTACACACCTGTAATCCCAGCACTGGGAGGTTGAAAACAGGAGGATCACTATGAGTCCAAGCTGCATAGTGAGACCCTGCAACAACCAAATACATTAAAAAAAAAAAAAAAAGGTAAATTAGACCTTATTAAAATTCTAAACTTTAAGGGCTGGGGAGATAGCTCTGTGGCACAGGTGTCTGCCTGGCAAGTGCAAGGTCATAAGTTTGAACCCGGATCCCGCAAGAAATAAATAAATAGATAGATAGATAATTCTAAACTTTTACATTTCAAGAGACAGTACTGAAAAATGTGAAAAGGCAAACCATAACATAGGAGAAAACTGGAGAAATCACAATTAGGATTTAGACCTAGACTATTCAAAAAACCCTTACCATTCACACAACTTAATAAAATAAAAGATAAAATATGGACAAAATCACACCTATAATCTCAACACTCAGGAGGCTGAGGCAGGAGGATTTCCACAAGTTTTCAGTCACTGTAGAATATACACAGATTTTTAGGCCAGCCTAAACCACATAGCAAGACTCTCTCTCAAAAAGAAAAGTAAAAATAAGATAAGATTTGAGACAAAGCATTTGGATAGACATTTCACTAAAACTTCAAAGCCACAGTAGGAAGGGAATAATCCAAAAGACAAAATAATAGAGTTAGTGACGAGAGAAACTAGCCCTATAAACTGTTGATAAATTCTTTTTTTTTTTTTTGCAGGACTAGGGATTGAACGCAGGCCCTTACTGAGCTATTTCCTCAGCCTTAAACTGCTGGTAAAAACAAAACAATATTCAATTTTTTCAGAAAGTAGTTTGAACTGAATGTTAACCAATGTTAGCACATGATATAGCAATCCCACTCCCATGAACCTACCCAAAAGAAATGAAAATACAGGTATATCAAAATATACACACAGGGCCAGCCTGATAGCTCAGCAGACTAAAGCACCTGCTTAGGCAGAGCACAGTGGCCAGGGTTCAATCCCTGGTGTGCTCTGCCGGCCCCGCCCACAGGGCACGCTGAGGCAGCGATTAAGACTGGGCATGGTGACGCACACCTGTAATCCCAGCACTTGGGAGGCTGAAAACAGAAGAATCACTACAAGTCTGATCTATGTAGTGAGAACATGTAGATCCTGTAGACCCTGTCCTAAATACAGAAATTTACATATAAACAAATGTGTGTGTGTACATACATATATATACACAATGTTCATACCACCATTATTAGAAGTATCCAGAAAGTTTGCAGTATCCGAACGCCCACCAATGGCTAAGTGAATAGACAGACACTGCAAAAAAACAGAACAATGAATTGCTACTTGTCAATAAAAAAGAATGAAAGCTCAGTGTGGTGGCATACACCTATCATTCTAGCACTCTAGGAGAACTAAAGCAAGAGGATCACTGTGAGTTTGAGGCCACCCTGGGCTATCTAATGAATTCAAGGCCAGCCTGAGCTAAATACTGAAATCCTCAATCAAATCAAACAATGAGAAAGATTAGCCAGGGATGGTGGCACAAAGACAGACAGACAGATGCTACAGCACTCAACAGCCTTGAAAATATGCCAAGAGAAAGAAGTCAACATTTAAAACCACATGGAGAGCGTCGGCGAGATGGTTCAGTGGTCTAAAGCACCTGCTTAGGAAAGCTCAGGCAACTGCAGGGACTGGGGTTCGATCGCCGGCACCACATGCTGCGCCAGCCCCACCACCAGGGCAGGCTGAGCCAGCCACGAAATAAATAAATAAAGAAACAAACAAAACAAGCAAATAAATAAATAAATAAAATTTTTTTAAAAAACCACATGGTGGGGCCAGCAAGATGGTTCAGCAGTCTAAAGTGCCTGCTTAGGAAAGCTTAGGCAACCGCAGGGACCATAGTTTGATCCAAGGCATCACATGCTGCGCTAGCCCCACCCTCAGGGCAGGCTGAGCAGGCCATAATAAAATTACATAAATAAATAAATAAATAAAACCACATGGTATATGACTTCATTACATGAAATGTCCAGAAAGGGCCAATTTGGAGATTTTCCTGAAGCTAAGGATAGAATGAAAGAATAAATGTAAACAAACATGAAGGATTTTACAAGTATGACAAGTGTTCAAAAACTGAATTAGGATAATTATACAACTCAGCATATCTCTTGAAAAGCATCAAAATTATATATTTAGCCAGACGTAGTGGCACCTAAAATCCCAGCCCTTGGGAGGCTGGGGCAGGATCCCTGCTTAGTCATCACACACTCTTCATATAGTCACCTCTGCAAATGCCCCATTTATGTCTACATCAGGCTTTGGGAGGACATCTAGACACAAGTTGTAATGAGGTGAGCCGAGAGCAGGCAAGAAAATGATTTTAGATCTGCTGAATCTGCTAATAAAATGGGTAAAAAATCTCCTGGAAAACTAGAGGGTTGGTGGAAATATTACAGACAGAAACACAGTAATGTAGATTTTAGAGTCACAAAAATAGGAGAAAGGGGCTTCACTGTAGGTCTTCAATGCTACACAGTTCAACCTATCCTGAAAAGGTCGCTACTTGCCCAGGCTAATTCCAATCTCTCCTTTTCAATGTTCTTCAACAAGTAGTCAGAATCTACTGCTTCTACTTCTCTGTCCTACGCCTTTTCAATCTCCTAAAGTGTGTTTCCCTCCTTACCTCAATGTTTACACTACTCTAACCAATAGTACCCTATTTTTCAGAACCAAAACTTTCCTGTTTCTATTCTTTAATTTTTGTACATAAGACCTATAGCCCGTCTGAAAAGAGGAGGATCACTATGAGTAAGATCTGTGTAGTAAGACCCTATAGACCCTGTACTAAACACATAATAAATAAATAAATAAATAAGACCTATAGCCCTTGAAACTCATCTCCTGGCTTCTAAACCATCAAACTCTTCTGATCCTCTATTTTTATTTGTATTCTTTGCTCAAACCTAATCCTTTTCAAATCTTAGCAAAATAAAGACTCTATTCCTCCAAAAGAAGAATATTTGGTTTCTTGGGGGTTTTGTGAGCTTTTTTGAGACAGGGTCTTATTATGCAACTCAAGCTGGCTTCAAGTTCACTTTGTAGCCCAGACTGGTCTCACACTAGCAATGTTCTTTCTGCCTCAGCCACTGAAGAGCTGGGATTACAGGTGTGCGCCACCACACCTGGCCAAAAATTTGGTTTTTATCTTTCTTTGCACTTGAAAAAATTGCTTATTAACCAACAATTGTTGACTATTAACAATTGTCTATAAACAATTGTTTAGGGCTGACCAGACAGCTCAGCAGATTAAAGCACCTGCTTAGCAGAGCAGGGACCAGGGGTTCAATCACAGGGTTACACTGAGACAACAACTAAGATTGGATGT
Source organism: Capromys pilorides (assembly GCA_004027915.1). NCBI lineage: Eukaryota > Metazoa > Chordata > Mammalia > Rodentia > Capromyidae > Capromys > Capromys pilorides. The sequence goes on along the minus strand of PVKN010015683.1, from coordinate 5,521 downwards.
GGTGGTGCATGCCTGTAATCCCAGCACTTGGGAGGCTGAAAACAGCAGGATCACTACGAGTCTGGTCTGCGTAGTGAGACCTTATAGGCCCTGTACTAAATAAGTTAAAAAATAATAATTGTTTATTCATCCCAATCAGCTTCAACTCACCTTTGTTTCTCATCTCTGTTAAATGTCCTTATAGCATTTTTATGTCTACGTTCTACTTCTTCCATTAGAAAATAAATTCAGAGCACTTATTTGATTTCGCTCAATTTTCTAACTCCTAAAACCATTACTGAAGTATGTAATGCTCAGTGAGTGGAATGCAGTTAAGTTGTGGACTTATCAAAAGATGATCTGGGCCAGTGAGATAGCTCAGCAGTCTAAAACACCTGCTTAGGCAAGTTTAGAGGCAAAGTACAGGGACCGAGGTTCAATCCCCATCACCACATGCCATGCCAACCATGCCCCCAGGATGAGCTGAGCTGGCCACAAAAAATAAATGAATGAATGAATGAATGAATGAATGACCTGGCTCACCCTGAGCAGGTCCCTGAAGATAGTATGATCCAGTTTGGAGACTGCTTAGTCCACTAGGGCAGCTACAACAACTTACTCTAACAGTAGAAATGTATTTCTCAACCGTGGGGACTAGGCAGTCCAAAATCAAGATGCTGATTGATTCAGCATCTACAGAGGACCAACCTCTGGTTTACAGATGATACTTCTAGTTGGGTCCTCATTTGATAAAAGGGGAAGGGATCTCTCTTGGGCTTCTTTCACAAGGGCATTAACCCCTCTCATGAACTAATTATCTCTAATGGTCACATACTTCCCAATACCATCACCTTAGAGAGTAGGCATTCAACATGTAAACTTTTGGGAGGATACTTCATAACAGATCATTTTAAGCACAACTAATTTTCTTTTTTCTTTCTTTCTTTTTTTTAAAAAATCTGATCAATGAGGCTACAAAGATAGCCAATATTTTGGCCCTATCCCTTCAGGATCAGTGAGGATTCAGGACAGAACAGAACCTGAGCTGTAACATCCTGTAACTCAGTGGTATCCCAAATTTTCTGTTCAAGGAGATTAAGGGACCACAGAGGAAAGGAATTGAAGGTATATAGTGTGCCTAAAGAGAGTCACCTAGAGAGAAAACAAAACTGGTCAAGCAATGCCCGTGACTCATCCAGATGGCTAACACTGACAACAGTTCTACCACTGTATATCGTTCCAAAGTAAATCCTGGGGAGATCTGACTGACCTTGGGAGATACAAAAACTACATGTTTTGTTATACAGGTCTTGCTTTAACTTGCCCTTACTACCCAGCAGAAAAGTTTAAACATGACGCATAAAACGTAAGGGTAGTTTACTATGCTGAGCTGCAAAAGACTCAAGAGCTTCCAACATTGCTGGTTTCATCAGTAATCCACTGCAATTATGGAACATTTGACTATGTATACAACTATCTTCTCTTAGATCAAAGAGAAATCTATTATACCAATAACCATTAGAAAATTTATCATGTCTATATCCTGTGCGCTGTATAACTATAAGGACAATAATATGCACTGTATCAATTATTGGGAATGTACTACTAATGTGTTTTGAAACTGTCACATTATAATTTCTTATTAAAAGTAACTTAAGGGCTGGCGAGATGGTTCAGTGGTCTAAAGCGCCTGCTTAGGAGGGCTCAGGTAACTGCGGGGACTGCAGTTCGATCCCTGGCACCACATGCTGCGCCAGCGCCACCACCAGGGCAGGCTGAGCCAGCCACAAAATGAATAAATAAAAAGAAACAAGCAAACAAATAAATAAACAAATAAAATTTAAAAAAAAAAAAAAGTAACTTAAAAAATCTGATGAATGATTTTTTTTTAACTTTATGTTATGGTCAGCTCAGCCTGCCCTAGGGGTGAGGCTGGCATAGCATGTGCTACCGGGGATCAAACCATTGTCCCTGTGGTTGCCTAAGCAGGCGCTTTAAACTACTGAGCTATCTTGCTGGCCCTTTTTTTGGTATAATTTTAATTCTATAATGATGCATAGATCTGTGGTTTATTTTAGTTCAATGTAAATTATTTATTTCTAGATCCAGAAGCTTACCTAAGCAGGCGCTTTAGACCACTGAGCTATCACGCCAGCCCCAGCACAACTAATTTTCCACATATTCATTTAAAGTCTGTTGGCAGTCAATTTATGCCCAGATGGCTAAAGATATTAAAGCTAAAATGTTAAAACAAATTTAAGCAAAAATTTCTATAAAACAAATTAAATTCCTTCAGATTTCTAAAACTGAAATCATAAAATACAAAACTAAAATCTCAAGCACTATTTATAAATAAATGTCTCTAGGCTATTGTCTTTTAAGATTATTTGCTTCAGTCAAACTTCAGTATCTTTAAAAAAAAAAAAAAAGCCAGGCCTAGTGGTGCACATCTGTAATCGCAGCCCTAGGGAGGCAGAGGTAGGATGACTGCTAGAAGTTTGAGGCTAGGATGAGCTACAGAGTAAGCCCAGGCCAGTCTAAACTACACAAGAAGATCTCATCTCAAAAAACCAAAACAGGGCCAGCTAGATAGCTCAGAGGCCTAAGCACATGCTTAGGCAAGAGCTGGGACCAGGGTTTAATCCCTGGCACCACACGCCGTGCCAGGGCCCACCCCAGGCGCACTGAGTGGGCCACGAGACCTGGCATGGTGTCGCACCCCTGTAATCCCAACACTGGGGAGGCTGAATACCGGAGGATCACTTGGAATAAATCTGAGCTGCATAGTGACACTCTATACCAAATACATAAAAAATAAAAAAATTAAAAAAAAGGCAAAACAAAAACCAAGACAAAAAAATAAACAGCAACTTACCAAATCCCAAAGTCCAATTTGCCCAGATTTGGACCCAGCTGCTACCAGAATTTTAGTTTCTGATGGGTGGAAAGCCACAGAAGATATGGAGCCTTTCGTAACTTTATTAACAGTATCTTCGTTAATGACCATGTCATTTAAATTGGCTTTATAGCTATGAAAATTAAAATATTAAATTTTAAAGTAAAATCAATATCAATAATCAAAATAAAAGGTAATTCAAAAAGAAAAAAAAGACTACTAAAAAATACATGCTAGAAAATATTCAACCTCCTAATAACCAAGGACATTAAGTTAAACAATGAGGTGCCTGGCTAGCTCAGTCAGTAGAACATCCAACTCTTTAAGTTAAACAATAATGTACTATTCTTCAATTATAAAATTGTCTTTGAGGTGGCTTGCCTCTTAGTTCAGTTGTTTAAGCCCCTCCATGGGCAAATCCAGTATAGCGCAGGGGATAATGGTTTGATTCCAAAATGTCACACCAGACAGACCCTGACTGAAGGCAGCCTGAGCCAGCCAAAAAATAAAAACTAAAATTGCCTTTGATAATTTCAATGACACTAAAAATTAATAGGCTAGAATTCAGGAGACTAAAACAGAAAGGTTATCACATGTTCAAAGCCAGCCTGGACTACAAAGCAAGTTCAAGGCCAGCCCAAACCGCACAGTGAGACTGTCTCAAATGATAATAAATAAATAAATGATTGTAACAATAAAACTTGGGCTGTGGATGTAGTTCAGTAGTGCAGCACTTGACTAGAGTACACAAAACACTGTCCAATTCCTAACAGTACAAACAACTAACTACAAGCATACACAAACTCACATATATTGCTAGTGACAAAGTAAATATAACATTCTTCTCTGTGTGTGGCACTAGGTATTAAAGCCAAGGCCTCACAATGCCAGGTAAGTGCTCTACCACTGCCCTGTACCCCAGTTTTAGCAAGGGTTGTTTTCTTGAGTTTTTTGTTGCTATTTTTTGTGTTTTTTATTGCATTTTAGGGAAGGGTCTACAGGGTGTTCAGGGTTTCACTACTAGATCAGACTCGTAGAGATCAGCCTGTTTATAGCCTCCCAAAAGCTGGGATTACCGGTGCGCGCCACCACGCCCCAGGAGCAGGGCTAGCAATGCAGGCCCAGGAATCCAGCCCCAGGCCCTTGTGCAGGAGCTTTAATTCGTAGAGCTATTTGGCTGGCCATTACCAAGGGTTTACTTTTTGTTTTGGGTTATTTTTTTTTTTTCCCCACAGAATCAGGGATTGAACTCAGGCCCTTGCGCTTGCCAGGCAAGTGCGTATTCTACTGAGCTATATCCCCAGTCCCAAGGGTTTTCAAGTCATAAAAAAATTGGTTGAAATCCTGGTTTTGGCAAGGCGTGGTGGTACACAACTATAAGCCCAGCACTTGGGAGGCTGAGGCAGGATTGATGTGAGTTTTGTAGCCTGGGCTACAAAAGTGAGCTCAAGGCCAGCCTGAACTGCATAGTGAGACCATGTCACAAAGAGACAAAAAAATAAATAAAATAAAATCCTGATTTTGGTGCCATACCTGCATGATGATCATCAATGATGAATTGATAAGAGACATTTTTAATGCAATAGAGTACTATTCTGTCATAAAGGATAAGAGCAAGACATTTCTGGCTAAATGGATGTACTTCCAGACCATACTCTTAAATGAAATAAATAAGATATGCGTGTATAAATATCCCATTATTTCTCTTGTGTGAGAAACTGAAAGTATAAATAAGGACCAAAATAATATGATATTGGGAAAAGAGAAAAAAATGTTCAAATGCGAAGGGCAACAAGGGAAGCTGGAGGAGGATAAGAAAAATTGAATAGAACTGGAAACAAAGTTTTTATAAGTAAAGGACTAAAGGTAAGGAGGGGAATGGATAAAAAAAAAGCAGCAAAATATATCATATACAGGTACCAATTCCCTATAATGAATGTTAGCACCATGTATACCTAAAATGTACCAATATGTCAGCAAGATAGCTCAGCAGTCTACAGTGCCTTGCTTATATAGGCTTAAGCAAGTGGCAGAGCTGCCTGCATCATGTGCTGCGCCAGCCCCACTCCCAGCACGGGCTGAGCCAGCCAGAATAACAGGAATACTAGGAATAAAAAATGTACTAATGCGGCTGGGGAGATAGCTCTGTGACACAAGTGCCTGCCTGGCAAATGCAAGGTCGAGAGTTCGAACCCCAGCCCCGCAAAAAAAAAAAAAAAAAAAAAAAAAAGTACTAAAAAAACACAAAGAATAAAGTCCTGTTTTTGTCACAATGCTCTCTTCTCTTGTGAGCTAAGAAGGGCCAGGGATGGGGCCGGAAAGATGGTTCAGCGGTCTACTTAGAAAAGCTTAGGCAACTGCAGGGACTGCAGTTCAATCCCCAGCACCACATGCTGCACCAGCAGCATCCCCAAGGCAGGCTGAGCTGGCCGTTTAAATAAATAAATAAATAAATAAATAAATAGTCTGAGAATTATTTAAAAAAAAAGGGGGGGGGGCAGGTAAAATAAATAAATAAATAAATAAATAAATGAAATGTCTGAAAATTATTTAAAAAAAAAAAGAGAAGGGCCAGGGAGATAGCTGAATGGAATGAGAATTTGCCTGGCAAGCACAAGGTCCTGAGTTCAATCCCTGGTATTGTTA
>PVKN010015682.1:0-18349 GCA_004027915.1 Capromys pilorides | reverse complement strand
ATATATATATATATATATATATATATATATATGTATGTAGTTATATACTAAGACATATCATGTTATATATACAAAGTCTACTAAAAATAGTATCAGAAAAAGAAAAACAAATATTTTGATACTAAATTTATTGAAACATCATGAGAGTAACATAAGTTACCTTTGGCCTCTACAATCACACAACGTGCTCAAAGTAGTCGGGGTCATTAGTTTCCAAACATTAGTACGGCTGAGTGTGTATATTTTTTGGCAGACTCTACATAAAACATGTATCATATAAATTATATGATATATAATCATATACGGATGGAGAACCACTAAATCCTAGCCTCTATTGCACCTTAGAGACAGTGTGGCACTACAAAACAACTATAATTAAAGAGAAGAAAGGCACCAGTCCCCAACAGTGATCCCTCTTTCTAGGGCAGGGCTCCGTGATAAACAAAGGCCCAAAAACCTGAGAAGACACAGGATGATCTCTAAAAGGGCCTGGGGCAGAGTTCGGGACACAGCCAGGAAGGCTAATGATGCTGGGAAGCACCTTGGCCCATGATGGCAAAGCTATGACACGCACGCTACAGCGGCCCTGCAGAGGCCTCTGTGTTGGCAAGCAAGCCAGGTCACTCCAGCAGCCAAGCATCAGATAACAGTTATATATTCTAAACTAAAACCTCAGTGTTGAGGCTTAATTGGATGTTAGCACTTTGTGGTAAATAAGTGGGTTCTGGGTTGCAATTTAGGTATTTGGTCTCTAAAAGATTTGCTACCACTGATCTAGGCAATTAGAATATGGGCTCCTGGGAAGAGATTCTTAGGGGCCTGCCCCTGACATAAAGGACACTACTTGGTACACTAGATCTGGCAAAGAAAAAGATATAAAAGCAAAGCAACAAACCCAGGCAAATGAGTGCTAAAGGAAAAGGAAAACGATGTAAAATAAGTCCTTGCAAGAAAAAAAGAAAATCATAGTCAAAGCACTAACACTAAAACAACACAACTATTTTACCTGAACTTTTCAAAACTAACAGAAGAGGGTGCTATGACACCAGAAATCCTGCAAACCCTGTAATGCCACTGAAAAACGGAAGTTCAGTGAATGCCTGCAGCACTCGAAAGAATAAAATGAATGATTAAATGAATGAATGAATGAAAATTTCTACGCAGATAGAAACACCTATAATTCCAGGAAAACAACCACAAAGAGTAAAATTTAAGTCCACACTGAAAATAAAAGTAAATAGACTCAAACAATCATTTAGAACAAGTAACACGAGACTAAAACAGAAATGGCCCCAAAAAGAAATGAGGAATGCTGATTAATCTCAGGGGGAAAAATGATAAAAAATAACCATTGAAAAGAAAAATAAATTACAAAATGCAGCACAAAAAAAAAAATCAAGTAGAAGCAATAGCAATTAGTGAAAAAAAGCAAACATTAGCTGGTATGTTCCCCCCTACACACAAGAAAAACAAGACAGTTCAGAGAACTACGATTTACAGCTACCATCCAAGAAATAAATATACAAGCACAGACTTAAACATCCATTTGATAAAGCTCATGGAAAACTTGAGAAATGATCCCAAAACATCCATCTTAAAATGTGCTAGCAGAACAATTAGGTTCCAAAACACATGTAAGTCTTCAGGGGCTCCAGATAAAATGAGTACTGAACAGTAACGTCTGGCACCAGATTCTTTAGAACCAACATTCAGACTAAAGCAGCAAGAGAAGAACCCTTTTGAAAAGGCTCAATAAAATAAAATGTGAGCCAAAGATTAAATATCCAGCTAAGTGTTCGTAGAAAAAAAATTCAACATACAAAAAAGTAACACCCCAATCAGTACTCTGTAAATAATCTACTAGAGAGCAGGTCTTCTCCCTAAAGAAGCTGATGCTTACTTGAGGTTCTGCAAACTATTCCGTCTCTACGTGGAAGCTCAGGAACACAAAGGAACAATTACATTATCTACTGGGTTTTTTACTGTGTACAGATGTTAACATATAAACCATAAAGCACTGCATTTGTAGTGATTCTTGGGTAAACAAGCCTACCATGCTTCCAGCCCTATAAATGTATTGCATAATTACATATAAAACATAATATTTGATAATAAATGGCAATATTTATATATTTGGTATGCTGTACTCTATATCATTATTTTAAAGTATATTCTTTCAATTATTAAGAAAAAAGTTACTACAGAACATTTTCCCAGCAGCAGACTGTATCTCCTGACTATATCAAGAGATGTCCTATGAATGACCTCCACCTCTCACGTACAAGTGCACTTAGAGATGTTTACACAACAAGAAAATCATCTAACAATGCATTTCTCGGAATGTATCCCTGTCCTTAAGTGACACATGACTGTGTATATAAGCCTAGAGCAACCAAAGTATTTTTTAAAATGCAAGTAGCCAAAAGATAAATGTAAAAAATCCAAATGAAAGCAGTGATGGTGAAACAAAGGAACAGAAAGCAGAGTGTATAAACAGAAGCCAAGTAGCAAAATAGCATACCTACATGCAACTACGTTGACATGTACATTAACTGTTACCATCTGGACCTGCTTGGGATATATGGCAACCACAAGGTATATGTGGCTGATTAAACTAAAATTACACAAATAAATGCCTAAAAATCCAGTTCCTCAAGAGCACTAATCCCCTTAAGCTGTTACCAGTCACATGTGGCCAGCTGGTGGCACCATACCAGAGACAACACAGAAACAACACTGCTACCACCAAGAAGCTCTGCCACAGTATCCGGACACTCCAGTGAGAGGCTGAAAGGAAAACGAGGCTCCCTGTGCTGCCTGTTAGAGCCATACTTCTGTCACAAAGACTCAAACCAGAGGTAGATACACAAAAACAGATACATCATGCAGCAGTGAGCAAGAGGAAGGAAGGCAAGAGTGGTTGTGCTGGGGCCAGCCAAACAGCTCAGCAGATTAAGGCGCCTGTAAGCAGGCACAGGGGCCAGGGGCTTGATCCCCAGACCTGCCATGCCAGCACCACCCTCAGGGTGCACTGAGATGGCACAGGCATGGTGGAGCCCCGCACCTGTAATCCCAGCTCTCGGGAGGATGTAAACAGGTGAATCACTACAATCCAACCTAGAAGTGAGACCCTAAACACCCTGTAGCCCCTTCCCTAAAAAATACAAAAAAAGAGACAAAAAGACTTCATGAGGGGCTGGGGAGACAGCTCAGTAGAATAAGCACTTGCCTGGCAAGCACAAGAACCTCAGTTCAATCCCCAGTTCTGAAAAAAAAAAAAAAAAGAAGACTTCATGAAAAAAAATTTCATGAAATGAAGAACATTTCATAACCATTAGAGACAACGCTCAAGAAGACAGCACTATCCCACAATAATAAACCTATCTACATGTACACACGGACACATAAATGCATGCACATAATGCACACACAAAGAATCAGGACACACCACAGAACTGCAGGTACACGTTTTTCTCCACGAGACAAGAAAACACACGCTGGCCATAAACCAAGTCTCAAAAAACTGTAAAGAAATTACTGAAATCAGAGTCTGTCCTTCACCCACAAGGAACCAGAATCATACTACATAAAAGCAGATGAGAAAAACAATACACATTATTCGATCCTGTTTATATATAATGTTATAAAATGCAAACCCATTAGAAAGTGAACTGGTGAATTCCTAGTGACAGCAGCGGAGAGGAGGAGAAATGAAAAAGGCACTAAAAACCTGCCTTGGGCAGAATGTCACTGCTTTGATAAATACTGATACTCAATTAAGTTAAACAAGCTTTTCGTTTCTACCAATACAACACTTTTAATATAGGAACTGTGACTATCTGAACACTGCCTATATATCTAATATGAGGGAATTATTAATCATTATAGGTATAATAATGGCATTACGGAAATTCTTACCTTTCAGCAGTAAGTACAGAAATATTCACAAATAAAACAGCATGCTGCCTGGTTCTGCCTAGAGACATTCTGGGTGGAGAAGCATGTGGAGGCCAACTTGAAGCAAAGCTACCACACCCACCTGCTGCGTGTGGGGCCAGCCCTAGGGTTCAGACTACTATCCTTCCCTTCTACATCTGAAATTCAAATATACGTGCTGAACACACTTACTATTTAACTGTTGGGGGAAGAAAAAACAACAGAGACCCAAAGAACACATCTCCTTGGACCTTGAGCCTTGCCAGCATTCTTCACAGAAACAGTAAAACACTGTGCTGGACACGTTACAGTATGATGGGAAATGGTGCTTTGTTATAGGTTGCTGATCTTTCCTAATTTCCTAGTGACAAGCTAAGTGAGAAAGGAGGTAGGCAGCATTCCTTATAAGTGTCACACCCTGGAACTTCTGTCTGCCAGTTCCTGTGGTGATGCAGTGCCACAGTCAGATGGTACAAATCCATGCCATATACAGGCATCTGCAGACGCACGAATCAGAGGGTGCATTTAAAACTGATCCAATTACTACACAAGAGTAATTCAAAATAGCTCATTAGAAGTTGATCATTTTTAGTGACATGCTCTTGGAAATATTTGGCTAACAGAAAAAAATATTTCCTTTGCAAGTCAGTGAAGCTGTGGAATAATTTACAGTGCACATGCAACCCCCTCACTGCAGGAGCAATAAATACCAATAGCAAGGGAGTGAGAAACTGCTACCCTCTGTGGGAAAAGGAACGGGACTGGTGCCTGGGAGGCTCGCAGGGTTGTACAACAAGGTTCTGAAGCACCACTGCTCTTACAAAGACAGCAGGGAAAAGTGATGCTTTCACTGTAATGTTTTTATTTGACAAAAAATGCTTGTAATCCTCGGCTTCTTTCTGAAGCATCTCAGGAACTGCTGCCTTGAGGAAGAAGAGACTTCTCCTCAGTGGCCAAATAGGACAAAACCTGTTCATTCGCTGTGCAGACAGCAGTGAGCTACGAGTGTTTCACAGCCGGCTCTCCAGGTGAGAGTCCTGGGGTGCAGCACTTACCCATTCCCTGCTGTAAGTGCCCCTACACACTAAAGCAGCTAATGTGACACCACTGAGCACGGGCGAGGAGAGGCTCGATAACTCTTTTGTGCTGCATTTGCCTTACTCAGCACAGAAATAAATAATCAGGATCATGGATCAAAGTGCAGTACAATAACTAGGAATTGGTGGGTTTGGGGTATTTATTACCTTTGGTTTTTATTATAATTTGTAACAGACTCATAATTTTATTTTAATAAAGGCTTGTCCCCCAAGTTTCTGAGCACTCTATAGTCAGCTTCTATAAACACCATAAACTAGCTGAGACTTGCCACTGGACCAGAGATGGGAGTCAGCAGAGAGAGGAGCAAGGCTTCCTAGAAAGCACATTTGGCTTTGGCTTGGATTCTGGCTTTGCCACCTCCTCCAGGGACCTGCTGCCTAATGTCCTCACATTTCTAAATGCCCACTGCTGTGTGACTTCCTTAGATGGTTGCTATAAAGTATTAATAAGAACACAAGTAAAAGATGCTCAGCACAAGCCTTGATAGGCATCATGAATTTGATATTACTACCTATATCAAATGCTACAGCACACAGCAGAGAAGACACGGGTCTGCCAGTCCCCCACATTTGTTCACCCTCAGCTAGGAAGGGTGAGGGCTCACACACACACATACAGCCCTCTCAGTAGCTGCAAGACAGCCAAACAGTTCCTGCGGCTGCATGCTAGAAGAGAAGTGCTGGACCCTCAGCTATGTAAAAAGATCATTCAGACTAAACACGCTGCCTGGCAGCAGGGATATCCTGAGGACAGAAGGCAAAGGCTCTACTCTGATGTACAAGGCAGTTCACTATGTCACAATTAGTTGGAAGCACACTTAGAAAGTACAAATTTCAATGCAAGCAGGAACAAGCACCTATCCACACTACCACTATCACTACTCCTCTTCCCTGAGTTGGAGGTCCTGTCCCATACTTAGTCCTACACAATGACAGAGCTGACCCATACTTTACCTTGGGAAATCAGAAAACTCAATGGCAAGAGCTACGTTTTCTCAACCAAAATTCTATAGAAAACAAAGAAGGGAGGAAGAAGGAAGGCTGGTTAAAGAAAAAACAGACAACTGATTTTTAAAATACACATTCTATACTATTGTTTTCTTCAGCTATATTCTTCTTAGGAAAGCTTAAAAAGTCCTTTGGGAAAAAAATCAGAAATATTAATAAGAAGGAACACAGGAAATTAAACACAAACGCACACACACACATACAAGTGTGCACTCAGAGGTGACACTCAAGCAAGGCCACACTCCTCCCAAAAAGCCTGCTACAGGCCTGCGGCCACCAACCCCACAACCTGCCAACACTAAAGTTAAATATAGCAACAGTCAGGCCTTGTTCAGCCTCCTCCAAAGAGGAGAATCAGAGTGACCTAAAAAGGAATTCCATCCTGCAAGCCACACCACCAGGAGCCTGACAGCCAAGATAAGGACCAGAGAGGGACAAAGGAATTTGCCAGCCATGCTGAAATGCCCTGCTCTTAAAAATTCTGCTGCCCACCAAGCTCTGAGGAGGGCTGTTCTTCAAGCCCAATAGAGCTGAGTCACGGCAGGGACACCCCGTGCTGGGTGCTATGGCCCACAGGCAGCTCTAGTTTGGGATTAACTAGATTCAGCTTCTCATGGCCTTTCCACAAGCCCACGCCAGCAGCACAAAGCCCAAGAAGCTGCTGAGTGGGCAGCAGGCACGTTCTTTTCACTGCCCTGCTGAGGATGCTACAAGTTTCCATGATCTCACAGGCAGGCAGTGAGGTGCTAGGCAGCCAGGCCACAGTGTGGTCTTGGTTTCCCCAGAGAGACCAGCAGCTATGCTGAGCTCCTTTGCCTCATAGGTGGAAGCTGGACTGAAGCTTATCTGGGAGCTGAGGGAAGAGGATGCCACCGCCTATAAGGAAGTAGTGGGAAAAGGCAAGAAGTGTGGAACTCGGGTCAGTCTTGACAACGCTTTCCACTGTGACATACCAAACTGCTATGTGAGCAAAATGATTTTCATTAAAGAAACCTTTTTTCCCTAGTTGAGATGGAAGTGGAATTAAACTGAAGGCCAGGGCAGCAGCAGGAGATCTCCTGAGTGCTCCACACATACTCACTCCCCTATCTTTTCAACTCACCCAAGAGGCCCGTAGGTGGTGGCAGCTAGCAGGCAGAGAAGCCTTAGATGCCTTCCCATATTTCTCTGAGGAAGCTACCTGCACCCAGATTTCATACAGGCCCATCTCTGACTATCTGCAATTCATAAGATAGTAAGTCCAGGATGGACCTAGCCATGGAGTCCAAAGCATCAAAGGCTTCCCTGTTTGACCATTTGTAAAAGATTTAAAGTGCAGATCAACAAGTTTGCTCTGAAATTTTATATCATTTCTATTGTTTTTTCTCTCTTTAAAAAAACTAAGTTTACAGAAAACAGGACTGTACATGGGCTGGTGACTTCTAGTTCTACCCACTCAGGTATGTGTTGCCCCTTTCGTATGTGGTGCCGCAAGGGACTTCACAGTCTCACTGAGCAGAGGAACTAGCTAACACCACCAAATGTGTGCACAGATTCACCTGCTGAGAGCATATGACATCCTAACAGCCTTATACACACGTGTACCCACAGCTAACGAACCTATGCTGAGAGCGGGCCTAAAAGAATGGATATGTGTGTCCACAGAAGGCTGCACACAAACGCCCGTGCAGCTCTGCTCACAGAGGGTCAGGAGACAGCCCAGGCACCACTGATGGCAGAGGTCTGAAAGGTTAAAAAAAGGGAAACAGACTTGAAGCATTTGGTAAGTCCAGTCATGAACAAGGCAAATCTGTGAAATTTAAAGGCAAGCCAGAAAGGAGGGAAAGAGACAGGAGGCCCTACCTTCGGCAGGTACCACAGGAGTATGTTTGCAAAACTAAATGATGGGTGCCAGGGAGACAGCTCAGCAGTGTAAGTGCCCAAGCACAAGGTCCGTGTTTGATTCCTGGTACCACCAAAAATAAATAAATAAATAAAAACTAAAACCTAAATGACAGGCACTAAATGTTACAGCCTTCACTGTGTACAAATTTACCTCAAGCTAAAAAACTTCAGGCCAGACAGACAGAGCACATACAGGACCTGTCAGCACCCAGGCATTTCCTCAGCTGATTCTCATTGGGAAGGGAATTCCTTCCCAAGCTCTCCCCAAGCTCAGCACCACCTACTCCAGGGTCTGGTTCCACACCAACCTGATTTGGATCAAGTTCACTACACATCTGCGTAACTTAGGCCAGGATGCTCCCTTGACCTCTATCAGGACAGAAAACTGAGAGGCAGGAAGCCTAGCCTCTGTCAAGAAGCGTCAGATGGCAGAACTCACACTGCTCTGTGTAGCAAAGGTCCATGGGCCTGGCCGATCCTTTGGTGCCCTGGCCAGTCTCAGTCAGCCTCAGGCTCTTGTGCCAAGGATATTCCCCAGTGCCTCCACTCCCAATTTCACTGGCTCTTGCTGCACCTCTAAAACTACTACTTTTACTGAATCTTCAACCCAGGATACCTTAATACATGAATCTTTATTGCCATCCCCTAGTTTAGGTCAGGTGCTAATCCATGTGGTGGGGTGGGTCCCTGCTTCTATAAATGAGGTTAGATTATAGTAATGTCTCAGTTCATGAACACTAAAAAATTCAGTTCACAAACAAAACATCTGGCAAAATCTTGCTGTTATTTTCAAATTCTGTATCAAGAGACAAACACATCTTCTTCATACAAATGCAGCCATCCTCTCCAAAATCATAAAACAAACTAAGTTTGTGAACAACATTACTGTAACACTGTATATAGAGTTTCACAAAGACAGAGGTAATAAAGAAAAGTAATGTCGGGAGGGGTGGGAGTGGGATTAGAAGACAGAGGCTGAAAGATTACATAATGTAGGAAGATGGAGCCTCAAAGGTTGACCAGGTAGGTGAAGCCTCAGAGCTCAATCATGTGAGAAACTGGCAACATAGGCAGTCAGGAAAGGAAGGGTTCTGACAGAGGGAACAGTGGGTGAGATTGTCCTGAGGCCAAAGCAAAAGGAGGAGGTTGAAGAAGGGAGCTGGGGAGTCAACATCAAAGGAGGAGCTTCCATGGGACTTGAGGGGTAGTGGTAAAGACTTGGTTCCTATCCAGAATGCTCTGTGAAGACAATAAAGTAGCAAAGACAGATGAAGAAAGCCATAAAGAAGCTCCTGCCTTCAGCAGGGAAGAAGGAACAATGGCATAAATAGGATGGCAGCAGTGACAGTAATAGAAGCCATATTGGCAAGACATCCTGAGGGTAATGGTGGCAGCCTTTGTTTGCATGTCAGATGTGAAATGGGAGGGATGGAGACTCTGTGGTTTGGGACCAAACATGAGATCTTCATGTTCTGGGAGCCATCAGGTAGAGAAAGCTTTCAGGGCCAGCTGATGTACAACAGAGATGAGAAAGCCCATCCAAGAGGTCCACAGGATGTGCAGGTCATGATAGCTACTGGAACCCACAGTCCAGAAGAAGGAAAGAGGGTCATGCTTGCATAAAAATATGGGGAGCCTTGAACACCTACAGAGGAGATTTCAAGACTGGACAGGAGCAGAAGCAAAACACAAGCAGGATATCCTCAGTCCTAGCCACTACAAATGGGGAATAACAGGGAAGAACTGGCTATGAGAAAGGAGCCACAAAGAACGGAACACATGAGTATACAACCAAAGTCATCCCTAAGCATCTGATGCTGAACCTGAGGGGTCCTCTGTAGTCAGCTCCTCAACAGAACCCAGGCAGTGTGGCAAGGGGCCATAAATGGGGTCATAACACATTCTGGCTTTCCTCAAAGACAGGGAGTACAAGTAAAGCCACTGTATGCCTTGGCTCCAGGTCTCTACTAAATTACCATGGTCAAGCCAGTTTTAGGTAAGTAGGTAGGAGTGGAATTCTTTAGCCATGTGGAAGTTTTACATTTCACTTTCTGAGACAATCTGAGGCTGCTTTCCTAAATGGCTTCACCATTTTGCATTGGCTACAGGGTAAAAAACTTGCAACAGACACTGTATCATCCTCAGCACAGAGCTGTCAGTTTTTGCATTTTAGTTTTTCTTTTAACTATTCTAATCTCCATGAACCCCTCTGGTGTTTCAACTTGTGCTCAAAATGACTAGCAACATGGAGCACCCGCACATGCACTTAAGTGTCATGTAACTTCCTTGGTGAAGTGCACATTAGACTCTTCTGCCGATGCTTACACTGTACTCTTTGCTCTCTTAGCATTGACTTTCAAGGGCTCTTTATTCTAGATGCAAGTCTCTTGTTAGCTGTGCAATTTCCAGATATTTTCCTCAAATATACAATGTCTTTTCACTCTTAACAGTGTCTCAGAAAGAGTAGTTCCAAATTATAATGAAATCTAACACTGATTATTTTATCTCATGCACTATGCTCAGGGTGCCATAGATAAGAAATGTTTGCCTAGTAAAAGGTTACAAAGAATTTTTTTCTGTTTTCTTCTAGAATTTTCATAGTTCTAAGATTTACATTTAGCTATGCTCTATGTTGATTTAATTTTTGTGACACAAAGCTTAGATATCACTGGTATTGTACATGCACATTCAGTGCCATTTGCTGCACAGACCACCCCTTCTCTAATGACTTTCCTCTCCTGAGATGCCAGTCACTTGATCATATTTGTGGGTCTATTTCTCTATTTACTATCACTCTGATCTATGCATTTGCCAGCAGCTCATTCTCTGTAACTTTAGGTAAGTCTTCTATTTTTTTTATTATTTTAATAAGAAATAACAAAATGACAGTTTCAAAACACATTAGTAGTACATTTGCAATAACTGATACAAAGCATATTGTTGTCCTGGTAGTAGTTATACAAAGCACAGGGTGTAGACATGATAAATTTTCTAATCAATATTGGTAAAGGAAGAAAAAAAAATTTCTTCTCTTTGAACTAAGAGGAAGTAGTTGAATATGTAGTCCAATGTTCCATAATTGCAGTGGGTTACCAGTGGAACTGGCAATGTTGGAAACTGTTGATTTAAGCCTTTTACAGTTCATCGTACTAATCTAGCTTTGCATTTTATGCCTCGCAGTTAAACTTTTCTGCTGGGTCGTTAAGGGCAAATTAAAGCAAGACCTATATAACAAAACATTTAACTTTTGTATCTTCCAAGGTCAGTCAAATCCCCTCAAGATTAACTTTGAAACCACGTACAGTGCTTTGTACAATTGTAGACAGTGTCAGCCGTCTGGATAAGTCACAGCCACTGCTGGACCAGTTTGCTCTCTGTGAAAGCCTGAGAGAATGTTTTCTCTCGACATGAATCTCCTGAGACACACTATACTTCATTTATCCCTTTCCTCTGTGGTCCCATAATTTCATTGAACAGAAAATTTGGAAACCACTGAGCTAGGGGACGTTACAGTGCAGGTTCTCTTATGTCCTGAGTCCTCACTGCTCTTGAAGGGCTGGAGCCAAAATATTGGCAATCCTTATGGCCCTTCTTTTTCTCTAATTTTTGGTCTATAAATTTACATTCTTAACCCTCCAGAAGAGAAGCTTCATGATACTATTACTCTATAACATAGACATTTGAGTTTAACATCATTATCTTTCTGAATATCAAACATCTTAGAAACTTGGAATTGGTATTTTCCATCAATCATTGAAATTCTAATGAATCTCTATAGAATGTGATGAAAGCAGTTACACATTTTTACACTGACATTTAGAAATCCAAGGATGTACAGAATTATAGTCTGTCAATACATGCC
Source organism: Capromys pilorides (assembly GCA_004027915.1). Lineage (NCBI taxonomy): Eukaryota > Metazoa > Chordata > Mammalia > Rodentia > Capromyidae > Capromys > Capromys pilorides. The sequence goes on along the minus strand of PVKN010015682.1, from coordinate 6,562 downwards.
ATTTTGCATAGTCTCTTACACCCACTTAATACCCTTTTTGTTTTCTTGTAAACCAACCATTTATTTGAGAGAGAATATAGCAGTAACTGAAATTACATTGGAAGTAGTACACATTTAAAAGACCAGAGTGTCAGGCATTCCAAGCATAGTTTTAGTGTTGCACATTGCTATCGTCAATGTAAAAATCTTTTGAAAGTTCTTAGGACCAATATCTATTTCTTCCTGTGTACATAAGAGTATGGTTCTGCTCCTGCTATGTTTCCTCTCTTTTTTGCTTCCAGTCACTTCACTGTTTAACCCATAAATCTTTGATTTCCATTCAGCTGTCTTATGCCTTTCCATTTTTATTTCTTCTTTTGAGTTCTTACACTACAGAGACTGTACAATATTTACATATATAGGTCTGGTTTATTTCACTTATGAGTATATGTTCAATATACATCCATTTATATATGAAGTCTTCTAGTTTATCACTCTTTATAGCTGAGTAATATTACATTGTATAAAAATACCACATCTTTTTCAACCGTTCTTCAGATGATGGTCATTTTGGTTGTTTCCAAGATTTGGCTATTACAAATTGGGCTGCTATAAACATAGGTGCACAGATATCACTATGATATGATATAGTGATATAGTGTTTTCAATTCTTCTGGGAAAATTCTCAATACGGGTATATCTAGATTGAATGGGATTTCCAGTTCTAGTTTTTTAAGGAGCCTCCAAACAGCTTTCCATAGTGGTTGCACCAGTCTGCATTACCCCTAGCAGTGAAGAAGTGTTCCTCTTTTCCCACAGCCTCTCCAACATTTGTTGTTGATTTCTTTATGATAGCCATTCGTTCTGGGGTGAGCTGGTATCTAAGTATTATTTTAATTTGCATTTCATGGATGGCTAGCAATGTGGAACATTTCTTCATGTATTTATAGGATCGTTCAATTTCTTTCTCTGAGAAGTATATGTTCATCTCAGATGCCTATTTCTGGATTGGGTCCTTGAATTTGGGGGCCCTGATGGTTTTTAGTTCTTTATAAATTCTAGATAGAAGACCTTTGTCTGAATACTTACTAGTTAAAATCTTTTTGAAATCTGTGGGTTGTCTTTTCACTCTGTTGGTAATTTCTTTTGACATGCAAAAACTTCTTAGCCAGAGGAGGTCTCATCTGTTAATTCTTTCAACTGTTAAATACGCATTTTGATTTTTGTCCATGAAATCTTTGCCTACTCCAATGTCCTCAATATTTTCTTCCACTTTCTCTTCCAGAAGATTTAATGTTTCTCTTTTAATATTTAGATCTTTAAACCATTCTGACTTTAGTTTAGTGCATGGTGATAGACTTGGGTCAACTTTTAGTTATCAGCATGTACAGAGCCAGTTTTTCCAGCACCATTTGATAAAGAGACTATCTTTCTTCCATTAACCATGTTTGGCCCCTTTCTCGAACATTAGGAGGCTGAGTATGTTTGTATTTCCTTCTGCATCTTCTAGTCTATTCCATGATCCTCAGGTCTATTTTTTTTGCCAATACCATGCTGACTTTATTACTGTAGCTTTGTAGTATAACATTAAATCTGTATAACAATTTAGGGAGTATGGCCATCTTCACAACGGTGGTTCTTCCTATCCAGGAACAGGGAATATATTTCCATTTTCTGAAATCTTCTAGGATTTCTTTTATCAGAGTACTGTACTTTTCATTGAAAAGGTCTTTTACTTCCTTAGTTGGGTTAATTCCTAAGTATTTCATTTTCTTCAGTGCTATCATAAAGCGTACTGTTTCTCTAATTTCTCTCTCAGTGTGTTTGTTATCTGTGTAGAGGAATACTATTTTGTGTGTTGACTTTGTAACCTGCTATGCTACTGAATTTGTGTATTAATTCTAGTAGCTTCTTGGTGGAGTTCTTTGGGTCTTCCAAGTAGATTATCATGTCATCTGCAAATAGTGACAGTTTTATTTCTTCCTTACCTAGTCTTATTCCTTTTATTTCTCTCTCTTGTTAATGGCTGTAGCTAATGATTCCAAAATTATGTTGAATAGGAGTGGTGATAGAGGACATCTTTGTCTTGTACCAGATTTGAGAGTAAAAGACTTCAGTTTTTCCCCACTTTGAATTATGTTAGCTGATGGATTGTCATAGATGGCTTTTACCAGGTTGAGGTAGAAGCCCTCTATTTCAATTTTCTGTAGGACTTTGAACATGAATGAGTGTTGGACATCGTCAAAAGCCTTTTCCACATCAATTGAGATGATCATGTGATTTTTGGTTTTGGCTCTACTGATACAGTGTATTACATTTAAAGATTTGCATATACTGAACCATCATTGCATCCTGGGATAAATCCTACCTGGTCATGGTATATAATCTTCTTGATGTTTTGTTGTATTCTAGTGGCAAGAATTTTATTGAGGATTTTTGTATCTATGTTCATGAGAGAAATTGGCCTGTAGTATTCTTTTTTATGTTGCATCTCTCTCTGGTTTTGGTATCAGAGTAATACTTGCCTCTAGGAATGATTTTGGATGGATTTCTTCCTTTTCAATTTCACTGAAAAGTTTGAGGCGTATTAGGATCATGTCTTCTATAAATTTCTTGTAGAATTCAGTGGTGAATTCAACAGGTCTTAGACTTCTCTTTGTCAGTAGGCTTTTTATTATATTTCATATTTCATTGACTGTTATTGTGTTATTGAGAGTACTTATATCTTCTTGATTCAGTTTTGGTAATTTGTACTTTTCTAGGAATCTGTCCATTTCTTTTGTGTCTTCAATTCTGTAAGAATAAAGATTCTCAAAGTAGCTATTTATGATTCTCTGAATCACTGCTGCGTCTATAGTAATTTCACCCTTTTTATTCCTTATTGCTTGAATATGAGTCCTTTCTTTCCTCTTTTTGATGAGGTTGGCTAGGGGCTTATAAATTTTATTTAATCCTTCCAAAAACCAGCTTTTGATGCATTAATTCTTTGTATTGTTTTGTCTTGATTGAATTAATTTCTGCTCTAATCTTTATAATTTCCTCCCTTCTTGGGCTATGGATTTTGTTTACTCTTCTGTTTCTAGTCGGTTTAGGTGCTCTGTGAGAGTATTTGTTCCCATTCTGTTTTCTTAATGTGTGAGTTCAAAGCTATAAATTTCCCTCTAAGAACTGCTTTCACTGCATCCCATAAATTCCGGTAGGTTGTGTTTGAATTTTCATTAAAGTGCAAATATTGTTTAATTTCATCTGTAAACCACTGGTTGCTGAGAAGGGTGTTAATTTCCACGTATTTCTGGCATTCTTGTGGTTTCTTTTTTCATTTATTTCCAATTTCATTGCACTGTGGTCCGATAATATGCATGGGATAATTTGTTTTCTTGCATATACTTAAGCATGACCTTAGAAAGTGTCCCGTGTGCAGCTCAATAAAATGTGTATTCGGAAGTGGTTATGTAGAATACTCTGTGTATGTCCACTAAGTCCACTGTTCCAAGTTCTGGTTCATTTCTGCTACTTCTTCGCTATTTTTTCATCTGCTTGGCCTATCTTTTTCTGATAAGGAGGTGTTAAGGTCTCCTGTTAAGATTGTGGTATTCAATATTAGATTTTTCATGTCCATTAAGGTTCGTCTTATACAACTTGCTGTTTCCATGTTGGGTGCACATATATTTATGAGTGTTACTACTTCATCTTGAATTTTTCCCCTAACCAGTATGTAGTGGACTTCTTATTTCATTTGATCAATCTTGGTTTGAAGTTTAGGCTGTCTGCAAACAGGATTGCTACCCCTGCTTTTTTTTGAGGTGCCGGGGATGTAGCATTGTGTTTTCCATCCTTTAACTTTTAGCCTATGAGTTTCTTTATGAGTTAAGTGTGCTTCTTGTACATAGCATATTGTTGGATTTTGCTTCTTTATCTCCTCTGCCAGTCTATTTCTTTTCATTGGAGAGTTGAGTCCATCTACATTGATGGTTATAATTGAAATGTATTGACTTATGATTGACATGACTTTTACTTACTACTGTTTACCACTTTTTCTCCTGTGTTTAATTGGTTGCTCTATTTGGTGGGATCTTTCTGTTCTCATTTGTTGAGTTCAGGTTGTTTTGGCCCCTCTCTAAAATATTTTTTAGTATATTGTGTAGAGTTGGCTTTGACATCATGAAATCCTTTAGTTGTTCCTTGTCATGAAAGTATTTCACTTCTCCCTCATACTTGAAAGAGAGTTTTGCTGGATATAGCAGTCTGGGCTGAAATTTGTTTTCATGGAGGACTTGAAGCACTCTGTTCCATGCTCTTTTTGACTTCATGGTTTGTGAAGAGAAGTCTGCCATTATTCTGATGGGTTTTCCTTAAAAGTGATCTGTTTCTTTTCTCTAGCAGCTTTTAGTACATTATTTTTCTGCTTGAATTTCTAGGATCTTGACTATTATATGTCTGGGTGTGTTTTTAGTTGGGTTGATGTTATTTGCAGTTCTGTATGCTTCAGTTATCTGAATGTTCGACTGTTTTCTCATATTTGGAAAGTTTTCTGCCATTACTTCTGCCCATATTCTTTTTGTATCATTTATATGGACTCCTTCTTTCACACTGATTCCTATTAATCTCACATTGTTCATTTTTCCATCATCTTGCAGATGTTGAATTATTTTTTCTTGCATCCTAGTTGTTTTTAAGAGATCTTTTCTTACCTTTTCACTAGCTGCACCTGTGTCTTCAAGATCTGAAATTCTATCTTCACTTTTATTCATATGGTTTTGCCCGCTTGTGATTGAGATTTTATTTTCTTGTATATCTCTTTGAAACTGTTTCATGCAATCTATTTCTTTCTATATTGCTCAATCAGGGAATCCATCATTCTTCTATTCTCTTCTAATTTTTTATCAATGTCTTCTTTAATATTACTTAAGTCTTTCATTATAGTTATCCTTTCTCTCTTTAGTTCAGAGATTATTTCTGCTCTGTTCTCCCCTTAACCTTTCTGCAGTTGTTCCCCTACTTTAGATGCTATTAATTTAGACATGTCTTTTTTTACTTCAGAGGTTATTTCTGCTCTGGTTTCCTCTATATGTTTCTGCAATTGTTTTTCCACTTCAGATTCTATTAATTTATGCATTTCTTTTTTTCTTTAGATGTTATCTCTGATCTGAAATGCTCTATAAGTTTCTGCACTTGTCTGTCTACCTCAGATGCTAACAATTCAGAGGTTTCTGCTGCATGATTCCCATTTTCTTCCATGGTAGTATCTCCTGTATTTGTTTTGGGTGGACTCTGGACCTGAAATTGGCTCTTGCTCGTCTTTATCATTTTTTATAGTAGTGATCTCTGCACTTTGGTGAAGTTATGCAGTTAGCTCGTATGGAAATTTGGGTCTGGATCCACGAAACTTGTTCCCCTCCAGACGTGCCTGTCTGCGAGTCGGAGCTCGGGTGCCTGGCTGCCTTGAGGCCCCATGGGTCAGCAGAGTTCGGGCAGTTGAGGAGTCAGGGGATGAACACAGGCTGAGAGAATCTTTAGCTGGCTGCCATGCAGCCTGGTCAGGATGGTGGGTGAAGTCAGAGCTCGGGCAGTTGGTGAGTCGGGGGAGGGACGTGGGCTGAGAGAGTCCATACCTGGCCACCACAAGGCCCAGTCAGAATCTTTAAGTAAGTCTTGATATAATGAGTCCCCAAATTTTAGGTTTTCCCCAAACTGTTTTGGTTCTTTTAGCTCCTTTATTTTCCCATATAAATGCTACAACCATGTTGTAAGATCAGATACAAGGGGACTAACATGTTAAAATTGCTGAATCTTTCAAACCATGAACATATTATCACTTGAGTTCATAAATTTGTATCTTTTCTGATTTCTTTCTCCACTGTTTCATTGTCTCCATTTTATAAATACTGACATATTTTATATTTATACCAAATATTCCATCTTAATTTATTTTCTTGTAAACTTCCAATTGTTCAGAGCTAACAAAAAAAATGTCCTCTAAAAAAGAAGACATGAAAAATAAATCAAGGTTTCTTGAAAGAAAGTGGTAGTACTCAATTATTTGTCCAATCTTGCATAACTATATCTGTTAAGATATCTGAGCAACACATTTGACAATAAAAATAGATAATATGACAACCACTGTTAGCTATTCCTACATATGTATTGCTATATGTTACCCTGTTTCTGTCTTTGTTTCTGCTATTTGTTTTTCCTTGATTTTACTCTTCAAAATAAAATTAAATTTTTTAAAATAAGATTTTCTCACACTGGTCTTATATGTTGAAAACTAAAAAAATTCACTTAATAGTATAACAGCAGAGATCTCATGGAGCTTCATAATTTTTCTATGTAGGCAGTCATGTCTTCTATCAAAATTCAGTTTTACATATTCCTTTCACATCTGTATGATTTTTATTTATTTATTTTCCTTCTTTTATTGCTTTACTGCACTGCTAGGTCCTTTGGCAACATACCAAATGGGAAACGTGAGACCAGGTGGCTCTGCCCAGTTACCATCATTGAGGTACGAAGAAGCACATCTTTCACCATTAAGTATGAAGGCAGATGTAGGGTTCTGTAGAGTCTTTATAGGCTAAGGAAG
>PVKN010015681.1:0-18350 GCA_004027915.1 Capromys pilorides | reverse complement strand
TGAAATGTTATTCTCCATCTGAAAATATGTTCACTTATCTACATCTATTTATTATATACTAATTGTATATAAACTACTTTATTAGCATATAAGAATGGGTTCACACACACACACACACACACACACACACACACACACACACACACACACAGCTGCAGTGCCCGTCAGTCACTGGGGGAGAAATTACAGCAAGCAGGCATTTTCATTACAATGCAATGCCTGTGACACATGGAGTGATTCTCATGGGCAGAACATTTAAAACTAGTTTAAATGGAATCAGGAATGGAGTTGAAATCATTTAAACTAAAGTTGAGGGAGATAAAGATGAGAGGGAGCAGAGAGGAATGATCCAAACAAAGTGAAAATTAAATCAAGATAAATCTATAGAGAAAAGAGCGTACCACTGTTTCAAGGAACTCGGTAAACTTAGCAATGGGGCACATGAAAGCAAACGTTGAAGCTTGGACAGTCAGCTTCAAAGTAAGCCAGATTCAGGAGGAACTCCTCCAAAAGCCCCAGGAAGTCTTGACATATTAAAGCCTCAGAGTGGCCTTATCAGGCTTACATGTAAGGGTAACCATTGTGGGTGCCACATTAGCAAATTAGACTAAAGAAGGGGATGCGTTGCAAGACTTTTACACAAGTATAAGTGCAAAATGGTTCTAGCTGGAGAAAATGCAAGGAGAGAGATGGGACTGAGATTTTAGACATTTACTCATAGGATGCAAGCTTCGGTGATGAGATGGATGTGAGCAATGACTTCAAGGTGAAATGTGGTTTAAGATTGTGGCATGCCATTTTTTTTGTATTTGTGCAGAAGACAAAGGAAGAGGTCTACTAGGCAGTAGGCTGTTGGGATACAGACATTACAAGAAAAGTGCACTTCTGAGCTTTGAGTTTGTGAGTCGACATCATTAGATGATGACTGAAACCCTAAGAATGAATGCATTGGTATGCCTGGATTAACTCCCTTTTAGGGTTTATGTCTGAAATGTCCCATAAGTACTATGTTTGAATATGAACTTGGTTAGAATGGGCAGAACACTGGGACTTTGACCTGGAAAGGCATATTCGCATTCCCAGGCTCCTCCCTTCCCTTCCTGTTCCCTGGATACCATGCTGTGAGGAGTTACCCCCCCCCCCTCAACCAGGCCCTTCACAATGCTGTTTCTATGACAGCCTGCACATGGTGGGCTCAACCCACTGCAAACTATAAGCAAAATAAACCTCTGTGAGTATCAGATATTTCATTCCAGTCATGAGAAAGTTGATTAATACACTTGTAGAAATACAAAATGTTAGTAGGTTAAAAAGCAGGAACCCTCAAAATAACGACAAGGAGCAACCAGAAAGTTGTGGGTGTCTTGGTGCATAGACAGTAGAATAGACTATGTTTTGAAAGAAACATTTCAATGCACAAGGCTTCCAAGAATTCAAGTCAAGTGAGTGCGAGGTTGTGACTGTTTGTAGGGCGCTCATAGACACTAGTTCAAGAAGGAAGGTCCTAATTTATACTGAGATCATGTCATCATGCATAGCTCAAGTTTTACTCTCCAAAGCACTCCATTTGAGATGATAAGCAATCAACCTTTCATTGGTAAGAATAATTTGGGGGTGTTAATGAATTTTAAAAGTTGCAGGCAATGAAACGAGAGTTGAGTTGTAGGGATAAATGAGAACACAATGCAAGTGGTTCTTCAGATTTAAGTATGGAAGAGGGAGAGAGGTAGATGAAAATACAGAGAAGGGGAAGAAAGGAAGGGCATTTTAGGGACCATGCTTCAATGTGTGCAAAAGAAAATAGACACACAGCAAACGTGATTGCTTGAAGAAAAGCTTTTCCAAGGGCAGAAAAATGCACAGTAAGAAACGAAAAGATGAACCTTAGAAAATTAAAGTTTTTTTCAATGCATCCAGAAAAAAAAAAAATGATAAAAACAATATGCTGCTAACTTTTAGATTTGTCAGAATTTTCTGTCAGGTGTCATATGTTTCTTCTTCTGGTCAAAGGCTAGGTTATTTGCTTGGGTTTCTGGTTTTCGTATTTACATTAGACTACTGTATGTTACCAAGCAAGGCAATGTGTTGTGTATTATTAGCTGACTTTGGGGAGGCTGGAGGTGAGGAGCGGCTGATTTGGTCTCTAGGTTATAGAGTGAGGGCGGCAGGGGGCGGCAGGGCTGAGTCCAGGGCATTAGTTAGGGCTGCGACTCCAAAGTCTGAACTGTGGCTCCCGGGAGGTACTGCTGCTCTCCTTCCGTCTCTACCTATAAGAACAGCAATCACTTTCAACGTCTAGTTTTCTTTTCAAAGTGGCAGGAGGAAAAGGAAGAGACCGTTTCCACACCACACGCACTTATTGCTCTCTGACTCCTCCAGGGGGATCCGATAACACGAACAGTGTAAGATCACACTAGTTGTGCTTTTAAAGAAACCATGTTCTCAACTTTGAGGGTCATTATGGAAATTTCAATTTAGTATGTTAAACCAGCACTGAACTATACAAATCGGATTTCTTTTGCGCTTAGAGTGGGAAGAACTCTGAACCCAGTAATAACGTCCCATGTGTTTCTACTTGTTAGTTGTGCGACCTTAGAAAATTTACTGAAACTTGAGCATCAACTTACCTATACAACCGGGAGTTCAAGGCCGGCCAGCTGTGCGCACACAGCGGAGGCTTACCTGGGCCAGAGGTGGTGAATCACATGTAAGTGACCAAGAGAAAGGCAGCTCTGTGCCTTCTCTTGGGCAACGCCATCCACACGAGCCCCTTCCACGGCTGCTGTAAGAGAGTAGAATCAGGAGTGAGGGAAAAAAATATACAAAACAATCAGAAGCTGATTTCTACCAAATAAAATTCAATTTCCCAATAGCACTAGCTAATCAATGAAGGATCTGTGGGGCTTTCAATTTGGGGAGGGGGATTATTTAATATTTCATGTCCAGAAGAAGGACAAATCTTCAGGGCCTTTCGTGCAAGTCACCAGAAAAGAGAATCCTGGGAATTAAATCCTGGAATTAAAAAAATAAACTTAATATCTGCATCAGCAATATCTGAGGCTTACACACAATGAACCCTAAATCACATTTAGCCCAATAACTTCTTCTACACTATATTTCCCAAAGCGGAAGAAATATAGAAGTTTGTAACTAAGTTATAGGGTTTTCCTCCATTAACTCTGAGTTGACTGAGAAATGCAAGGTTATTGTTCAAGTAATTCAAGAAATTAAAGTTTTACTCTAGGCTGTCATTAAAATTTTGACTCTGTTCAAGCTAATCGTCTCACTCTTTTCCCCCAAAGAACAATAGACTTCTCGTCCTCAATCTTGCCATGAACTCACTGCCTGGAGGATCCTGCGTCCTGAGCAAACCCATCAGATAGTTGCGGATGTGCACATTTCCTTGGTTTGCAAAAAAGAGATGTGACTGGAAGTGCGCTCGCTTTGACTCTTATCTTCTGCAATTCGAAACAGACTTCGGACATACTTTAGCAATGTAAGCACTGTCCGCTGTCTGCTTCACGCCCAGTCCTTCCCTGCCAAGAGCCACGAGGGTGGCAGAGCAACCGGGCCTGGCAGAACCGAGCTCCGTCCCTGCTTCAGTGAAAGCACAGCTGATGTGGGAGTCGGCAGTTAGGGAGAGCGGCTATTCTAAGATGCGTTATCCTGCCATTGTCTCCAGTGTTACAATTCTAAGTGACAGGGGAGCACTCTCAAAACAGACAGAAGCAACAGAACGGATGGTCTCCTGCGCTCTCTGGCTCAGACTTCCTGACATATTCAGGACTTGCGCTCCGTGCTCCAGTTAGTTAGAGAGCAGAAGCCAGTCTAGTTGAACAATGGTCATTCCATTCCCTTTTGCCAATAGGGATTTTTGCCAATAATCAATACAGAGATAGAACTATGATAAAAGTCCTGATCAAACTGAGATGTAGAGGGAAGTCTGCTCAAAGTTGTCTGGGAAATGCTTGATTCATTGTGACCAGAAGGTGCTACCGGGGCTGATGGTCATTATCCAAAGCCAGCTAATACCTTATCCTTTTCTCTAACCCCAGTCATTAACATGTTTTTCATATATATTAAGCATTATGGCTTCTTAACTATAATGGTACTTTGGCTACGCAGTATCTTAAAATTAATGTTTAAATAATGTATTAGTGGTTTAGAAATCCTACTTGAAAATTAAATTATTACAACAAATCACCAACATCCGTTTTTTGAATGACTTTATTTTGACATCTCTTTTTAATAGTATAATCTAAATTTCCCAATCTTTTCTCTTCTCCCTCTCTCTCTCTCTCTCTCTCTCTCTCTCTCTCTCTCTCTTACAGAACCAGGGATGGAGCTCAGGACCTTGCAATTGCCTGTCTCCCTGGCCCCTAATCTTTTCTCTTGCTTCAATTTTTGGGGCAATTGTTTCTTTAAGTCCCTCCTACCTCCTGAAAAAGCACCCCTTTCGTTGGTAGTATCAGGATAGATCCTCAGCTCCCTTGCTGCTCCTGCATGCAGTGCATGTCTGCACTTGTGTGTGTCTGCACTGCCGTGCACAAACTACATGTGTTGGGGGCCATGACCTCGTGAGGAAGAGAATAAGGAGAAAATGGAGACAAGGGGCTCCTGTGCTTTACACTGGCCTTGGCAACCACTGACTACTTTCCTTTGGGAGTCCACTTACTCCTGCAGAATCAGTCTGGTTTCAGCCTTTGTGTGGGACTTGTCCAGGACCATGTGGCATTGCTGTACATGTTGCAAGGACTTGGCCTTGAGTTCTTGGGCCACATGCCTGTGAAAGGACCACTTATCTGAGCAGACTGTGATAGTGCCATATTTGACTTCAAAGTGAGTCATTCTGGAGAGTGGTTTTAAAGCGAACTTGAGGGTGATATATTTGACATCCAGTAGGACTTTGGGGAGACTGGATCAGCAATCCAGAAAGTGCTTGATAAGTGTTTAAATTTAGTAAAGTACTACTGAAAATGAAAAGAAAAGACAAGTTCACCAAATCTTTCACTGTTCCTAGTAATAATAACAATGACTAAGCCTTCCTGAGTATGTATTGTGCCCTACAGACTCATCTAAAGTTCTTACAAATATAAAACATTTAATTCGAATGCTTATTATAAAGTAGATACTACTATCTCCATTTTGTAACTGGTACAACTGAGATTCAGATTAGTTAATAAACTCATTTGAAATTACATAGTTAGTGAATGATGTTCATAAGATTTAAAGTCAAGCAATTTGACTCAAATCGTATTCTCTTACTCCCTAATCAGTGACATCTTGCAGTAATGTGTATCAGTATTATGCATAGGAAGGGGGCCAGAGAGATAGCTTGATAGCTCAGTGGCACAAGTGCTTGCTTGATAAGTGCAAGATCCTGAGTTCAGTACCCAGTACCATAAAAAACAACAAATATATATGATGGTCATATACAATCCTTTTCCAGGCTTTCCAAATTTAGACTACTCTTACTAAGTAACTCTTAGAAAGTATTTTATTAATAAAATGTCCCAGTTTGCATGGTGAGTTATGTAATCACACTAAATTTATAGCTTGTGCTCATCCTAAACCTACCATTTCCAGTGGGCCAATGATCCATTCTAGGCACATATCTTTCATGATGAACAATCCTTATAGCCAGATGGTAAGTGTAGTTGCCTTAGCCCCATGTGAAAACTGAGATTCTGGAAACGTTTATCTCAAAGCCATACGTACAATGTGTGGGTAAACCTTGCAGGTGAAAAGCATAGTGTGCCCGCTCTAAACCATCTTTTCAGTGGTTTTTTTTTTTTCCCCCTTTGCGTTCTGGACACTCTAGCACCTCTCTCTGGATATCTGCTGCTCCATGAGGTCAGTCTGTAGTTGTAAACGCTCACCAGTAATGAGTGGACTTTCCAACAAGATATCCTATGTCTTAGTAATTTTTTTTTTGTTTTCCAGAAGCCAGGGCATTGTTGGGGCCACAGAAAGCCTTTAGAAACTGTTTTTGTTTCTATAGTTTCCTTACTAGGTACATTTAGTTCAGGTGTTGAATTTGAACTCCTGTGGTTCCTGGCTGTCTAGATCCAGGCTTCTCATGTATTCATTCCACGCACTCCTCTATTTTCTGATATAGTCAGACACAGTCTGCTGAACACAATTTCTACCCAATGATTAGAAAACGCAGTCCAATCAAAAGCACATCTGCCCCAACATCCTCTGCTATAATTCATTAGCCTGGGTGCCACCTCTTGCATTCAGAAAGCACCAACTCCTTCCTGCTCTCCAGGTTCCAAAGGCACTGAATGTTTTCCTTTGAAAAAGGGACTGTATTTCGCTTTTTGTGTTCATACTCTGGAAGTGGATTTAACAACCATGTTTGACTGCCTGGGTAATGGTTGATGCTAGTATTGCATGGTTTCGAATGAGTGCTGATTATAAAGTCAGTGCTGACTGCACAATAAAACCACCTGATGTGTTTTCACCAACTCCGAGCATAGATATCACCACAGACACATTATATCAGAATCTCTGAGCACTAGTGTTTCTTAGGCTCTTTTTTGGATAATTATAATAGGGAACCTGATTGAGAAACACCAAGTTGAGACTGCTTTTTCACCTCTGAGGCTTCTGAAAACATTAGAAAGAATATCTAAGAGAATTTGAAACGAAGATGAAGAGTCCATCCTGTCACTGTGGTCAAAATCTGTGGATATTTATCACTGTTACTCACACAAACTGTGATTTTACAAATATGCACAATCCCATTCATCCTTGTTCTGCAGAAGGTCCAAGGAGGAGCACTCTCTTTTCCACATTTAATAAAGTCATTTACCTTTTTTCTGTTACCAAACCACTGACTACTTCTAAGGGGAAAAAGTTTGGCCCTTAATACTCCTTACCTGTGTACCTCTACTACTTCCTTGGGCAAAAGAGCCATCCTGTGTTTGAGAGCACTTTCCACTGAGTCGTGGTCAAACTCCATATACTTTGAGTTTCAAGTTCTTTCCTATCCAAACTTGACTCCGGACACCCTCTTGCTCATGAACACACAAGAGGCATTGAAAACAGTCCAATTCTGAATCCCTATGGGTCACTTTAACTGCCAAATAAAGTACCTGGAGACGCATTGATTTTCCAATGTGAGTGTCTATTGACACAGAGGTTTGACATATCAGAATCAAGGAGAATGGAAGTCGGAAATGTATCAGTTAGGACACGACCCTTGAGACAAGCTGAACATCTACTGCCCCACATCTGGGTAGCCCAGCTTTTCTTTCCACTTTCATTGCCATCTTCTCTGTTCTCACCATTTCCTCCATTTTAATTCCAGAAGTTCTCAAGGCAGAAATGAAAAACATCTTCCAAATTTTATGAAACTATTTCTCAGAAACTGAAATCATGTTCTTTAGGAGGTTTTGGAATTTAGGTCATAATATTTAGAGCTGATGTCTCTATATTAGTGTCTGCCATGGATCTGACTCCTGCTTTACCTGTGCATATGTAAAAACTCAGCCAAGGGTGACAGTATGGTGGTACCTCACCTACCGTGGAGGTTATGTTCCAGACACCCCTGTGATAAGTGAAAATCAGTGAAGCAGTGAAATTATATTTACTTTAGTATTTATATATACTTTAAAGCTTTATAAATCCTTCTCATTCTTACAAACCTTTCCCACACTTTTAAAAATAGTTCTAATGTGCTGAGTCATCTTCTAAACTCATAAACTGACATAATTTTAACCACATACCAATATTGCATACTCTCCCAAAAGCCAACAGTATAGAAAAAAATATAATAGTTTAGATTCATATTTTTAATATATTATGTATGTAGTTGGTACAAGTTCTCATTACACAGCTCAGACTCTTAGTGATCCTTCCATTTTCAGCCTCCCCAGTGCTAGGATTAGAGGCATGCACTACCACACCCAGTTTCAGTGGACTGCTCGAGGTGCCTAGGTTCTGGCCCCAGCTTTCATGTGGTACTGAGTTTTGAACCCACCTCCTAGCACTTGCTAGGCAGGTGCTTAGACTGATGAGCTATCTCTCCAGCCCTAGATTAATATTATTTTGAAAATTCATGAAACAATGAGTCCACAAAAGTCAAACTATGAAATAGTGAGAGACCACTGTAACCTTTGGAAGAATTAAGAGTCATTCAACTTGTTTAGATGATTTCTCAGGTCTTTCACAGAAAGTGAGATGAGGCACATAGTAGGTCACGCCAACTGCCTGCACTGTCCTTCCTGGCTCTGTGACTAAAGACAGGTTTCTCTAACTCCTCTCTGAAACTTTTCATAAGCTCTTTGGTACACTTAAAAATTCCAATACGTGACATTTCATTTTCTTTTTAAGATTCAAAGAGGTAACATGCAAGTGGATGACATGTAAAATGTTCTACACAAATAGTTTTCATCAAAAAAGCACTTAAGAATCAATCTTACAAAGGAAGTAAAAGATCTATTTATTGAAAATTATAGCACTCTGTAAAAGGAGATCAAAGAAAATATCACAAAATGGAAAGATAGCCCTTGCTCATAGATAAGAACTGACATAGTACAAATGGCCATACTCCCAAAGTTATTATACAGATTTAATGCAATCCCAATCAAAATACCAGTATCATATCTCACATAGCTAGAAAAAAATTATTAAAATTCATTTGGAACCAGAAGTTACCTAGAATAGCAAAATCCTGGGCAATAAAGATAAGTCAGGAGGCATCACCATCCCTGACTTCAAACTATACTACAAAGCTATTATATAAAATTGGCATGGAACTGGCAAAAAGATAGCTGAGCACCAGGGCAACAGATTAGAACATGCAGAAACATCTACAACCACACTCAGCCACATTATCCTTGACAAAGAGACCAAAACATGTTCACTGGAAGAAAGATGGATTCTTTAATAAATGGCTCTGGAAAAACTGGCTCTCTACATGTTAAAGACTAAAACTAGACCCATATCTATCACCATGCATTAAAATGAGGTCGAAATGCATAAAGATGTGAATATTAAAACTGAAACACTAAATCTGCTGAAAGAAAAAGTAGGTATAAATCTTGAAGGCATTGGTATAGCCAGAGAATTCATGAACAAAATTTAAGTTGCACAGAAAATACTTCAAAGAATCATCAGCTAGGTACTATCTCATTACAAAGGTTTTGAACATCAAAAGAAATCACCAACAGATGAAAGAAAATGCACAGAAAGGGAAACAATTACCCAACTGTCGCTTAGACATATGACTTCTATCCAAAACATGCAAAGAATTGAAAAAAATTTACCCCCTAACTTTAAAGACCCAATCCAAAAATGAGCACCTGAGAGGAATACATGCTTCACAGATGAAGAGGTACAAGTGGCAAATAAATATATAAATAAATATTCAATATAATTGGTCATTTAAGCAATGCAAATGAAAACAAAGCTGAGATTCCATCTAACCCCAGAGAGAATGATTATCATCAAGAAGTCAAACAATAATACATGCTATAGGAGCTGTGGAAAAAAAAAAAGAACCATTCTCCACTGCTGGTTGGGATGCAGACTGGTACAGCCACTATGAAAATCTGGAGTTTCCTCAGAAAACTAAGATTAGTGGTTCAGTTCAATGCAGCATTTCTCCTCCTGGGTATTTTTTCCAGAGGAACTGAATTATGTCATATTACAGCAATATATTTGCACCCATGTTCATAGCAGCACAATTTGTTATAGCTAAATCTTGGAAGCAACCCAAATGCCCATCAACTGTGGAATGGATATAGAAGATGTGGTAATTTTATTCAATGGAGTACTACTTAGCCATAAAGGATATACCTCAGACCTTTATAGGTAAATGGATACAGTTTGAGACTATACTCAAAAGTGAAATAAGCCAAATGTATATGTGCAAATATTCTATTGTCTCCCTGGTGTGTGAAATTGAAAGAGTAAATAAAGTCTAAAATGTCTATTAGGTATTGTGAAATGGGAAGGAGTTGTTTAAAAGGAAAAAAGGAACTAGGATAGGTAAAAGAGAAAAAAGGAAGTAAAGGGTAGAAAAAATGCAAGTTAGTTGTACTACAAGTATTGCTTGGTTCTTAGAAAAAGAAGGTTTGTGATATTGATTGAGAATTTTTATGCTCATATCTTGGACTCTGAATGTCTAAAGATAAGAATATTCAATATATGAGCTATTGTTATTCTCTTATTACCTTGTTAAGAAGTTTTATTTTACCTTTTTTCCATAAAATAAAGAAAAATTACAAGTGTCCTTTCCTCCCTCTGATTCCAGGGCTGAGTATGAGTGAGAATGGAAAAGCTGTGTGTTTTCCTCCAAGACCCTCCCCAAAATGAAGCATGGTGTCTTAGCTATGGTTCTAAGTGGGATCTGCAGACAGAAATGCACAATTTTTAAAATTTAGCACAATTTTCTAGGATGACTTGGACTGGGAAGCTATGGAGGACCACACTGCATAATAAAGTGCCTTCAGGGTAGATTCCAGGAGTAAGTGGAAAAGGTCAAGAGAAAACATGGACTCTCTTTGTTCATAACAACAAGACCTGGCCGGAAGCCTTTGTGCTCTGCAGCGTGCAGAACTGAGCAGTCTGCATGGGCAGGCAGCAACTCACGCCCTTTTCAAACCCTTATTCAAACTACAGGCCGCCCGTTAATTTAAAGAATGGCAAAATGAGAATATGCAAAAGCTCCTTTCAAGCAGTGACCTTAGCTGCGGTGTTGGCAAAAGACTCGAGTGCCGTACAGGTCACTGACGAGGGAAGCTGAGCAGTCACGACCCAGTGATCCCATTTACGCTGAGCTGTCCTAGGTTCGCTGGCTCCATAAAGAGAGCTACGCATTGAGGTGGGGTTGTAAAAGTCGCCATCACGTTCGGCAGAGGGCTTGCTCCCAATTATGCAAGCCTTCTAGTGCCATTGCTGAGTTTGCCTCCTAGAGCACGCTCAGCTAGGCATGATAATTACGTCTGTGCTCTAAAAATGGAATAGGACAGTCTGAAAGATTCATTTTTCATGTTAATACCCAATTACATGTGGGACGGGTTTTTTCCTTCTTCTTCTTAGACTTAAGAAGTACTGGTGATGAAGGTTAATGATTTAATTAAGTCCATCATGCACCCTCGCAGCAACCCCGCTATCTCTCTGAGCTCAGAAACTCACACAGCAAAAGACAACTGGAGAAGACATTCGCAGAGCATAAGCTTGGATTTTTCAGCTGGTGATACTCTTAGGATGGCATCGTAAATGAATGCCATTGGTTTGTGGAGCTGCAAGGAGAAAGCAATTCTCAGTGGTAAGGCTCAAGTTCACCCCTGCTAGCGAAGAATGAGAATTCTTTCTCTTTGATCAGAACAACCACCTCTCTGCTATGCACTGCTGCAGCTTTACTCTAACTGTTCAGGATTCAAGGACAGTTTGTGGCCTGTGTGATACTCAGGGACAGTAGAACTGGCTGGGGCTCTGATTACCTTTTCCACATAATGCCCAGTAGCAGGAGCACTGAGTCCTTATTTAAAGAGTGAATGGTACAAAGCAACTGGAGCTCAAATCCTAGTTCTGCTGTTCTCTGCCTGTGTAAGTGGCCAGCTCATTCATGCATTTGTTCTACTATTTGTGCAGGGCTTGTTTGTGAAGCACAGGTACTTGGGAATTATTAGTGAAAATGGGCATAGGTATGCATCATCATGAACTTTCCATTTTATTTATTTGTTTATTTTCATTTGATATACTTGATATAGGGTCTCACTACACAGCTCAGACTCATAGTGACCCTCCTGTTTTGAACCTCCCCAGGACTGGGATTACAGGCATGTCCAGATTTAGTTGCTGGTGTGGCATGCAGCACCAGGGATTAAACCCTGGTCCCTGTACTTGCCAAAGCAGGCACTTAGTCCACTGAGCTAACTCACTGGCTAGAACTTTTCATTTTAGAGATAGAAGAAACATATTATTTGAATTGCAGTTTGCATGAGGGTTGCAAAAACTGAAGATAAAAAGAAACAAAAACCAGAGTTGGTAGAAAGATTGGAAATGGCAGGAGAGATGAAAGGGCCAGTGAGTCGCAATTTTGAAACATGAGGGTGTTTTAGACATCACTGAGAAGTTGTCCTCTGAGGAGAGGAACAGGAGGTGTCAGAGTTAGGCAGTAGACAGCTTGGGGAGGCACATCTGAGGTAGAGGGAAGGGACTGTACTAGGATTTGACAGCGCCAGCTTAGAATCAGCTGGAGTGGCCACATGGCAGAGACAGGGTGAGCTACGCAGGAGGAGGTGAGGCTTGAGAAGTGACCTCATTTAACCATAAAAGACCTTGGAGCCACCGTGAGAATTGCGATGCTGACTGTGGATGCAAGGGGAGTTATCTCACCCTTTGAGCAAGAGAGTAGCAAGGTTTAACTTCAGTTGTAAATAATTGCTCTCTGGCTAAAGGATGCAGTAGATGATGGTTCTGTAATCTTCCATTTCTTCAACAATAAGAGGATTCCAAAATGTTGATAAAGACTCACTGCAAAAAAATTGCTATACTGGGGCATGAGGCAGGGTGTTTTCAAGATCTCTTTCCCTGATGTCTCAAATTCTTGCTTAGTATAGTGAACACTTTCTGCCTCATTCAGTCCCACTGCATCACATAGCTGGCCTGCCTCTGAGCCTTGTGAGATGCCCTGCAGCGCTGTAGATGCAGCTCCTTGGCTGATGCTCAGATGAGCACTAAATGATCTGATGCCCACCCCTGCCACCATATCAGACCACAAGGCACAGGCTAAGTGCCATCTCCTACCCCCCACTCACCCAGGTCTTCATTTCCCTCATTCAGGCCACACCTTTCAGCTTCATGAGTCATATGTATAGCTACAATATTTTCCCTCTGTTCATAGGATACTAGCTAATACTCATCAAATTTCCTCTTCTTCAAGCCCAGGGTAATTGTTAGTGTGCTGGACTATGTGACTCTGTAGAAAAGCACATAGTGTCCACCATTATTAATAAATTGTATCTGCATTCTGTCACTCTTTCAATATTAAATGTGTTTTTCTTTTATAAGTGAGAAAAATGTCCAAAATATTATGACTCTGAGATTTTTCACCTTTGCTTGATCTTACAGTTCCCAACACTTGCTTTGTTTACCAGTGATTTACTGGTAAACAAAGGGTTAGTGCATAGAAATTAGAGGGCTGAGATTTATTTTTTAGGACTTCTGAGAGCTTATCTCTGCCAAATAATCTTAATTGTCAATTTAATTATTAATCTCCTAGAAAGGTGATGAGATTATGTGAGTGATACTCTGAGCAGTGGTTTAATCCACTAATGTTTTGCAGCCACATGCGTTGTTCATGGAGTCTAATAGGAAGAAGGTCTCTGGGCTACACCTCTGGAGGTTGTATCTGTCCCTGGCACTGTTCCTTCATGCACTGCCAGGAGGTGAGGCACATGCTCCTCCCTGCCCTCTGACACATTGGTTCTGCCTTGGCATTGAGCAACCATGGACTGAACCCCTGAAACCATAATCCAAATAAATCACATCTCCTCTATATTGTTCGTGTCAGGCATCTTACCCCACATTGGGAACACTGATCATTATGCTATCAGGCAGCAAGCTATAATTTGTAGGCAAATTTTAACAAGTAAATCAAGAGTTATGGGGCTGGGGAGATAGCTCCACGGCAAAGTGCCTGTCTGGCAAGTGTAAGGCAATGAGTTCGAACCCCAGTCCCAACAAAAAAATAAAAAATAAAAAAATAAAATCCAAAGTTACATACAACATACATATACATTAGTAATGTTTCATTAACACATCTGTATTTTGTCCAGCTTAAGCTTTATGTGTATATATTCTTTGAAGGTAAAATTCCTTCTAATGAAATAGTTCATTACAAATTTTTAAAAGAACTATGATCTTTATCTAATAAGAGTTATTAGATATAATAATAGCTATAAAAATTCTGAAACATTCTGCATAATCAGCAGGCACTAATTTTTAGGAAGATTCTATAACTCATTAACATCACTAATGGCTCAGATCATTAATTTTGAATAGAAATTTAATAATATTATGTTTCTTGTTATTAGATTACAATTTTATTAGTAAATGAGAAAATCAATACGATCAGACATTTGTGTGTTCAGACACTTCTGTTTTCCACAGCAGGAGTCAGTTATACCAGAGAAATACGGTAAAGATTTAGTCTTTTTTATTTTCTTAACTCATCTGGGGACTAAAAGAAGATGAAGGGATTTCTTCACATCTGTATGAGGACAATCTTTTTTGTTGAATACTGCAAGGAGTTACAATTGGAGAACAGAAAGCATTTGTAGTTTCACGCTCACTTATTGCATTATTCTGCACTTTCTTTGAGTCTCTTTCTACTCCTTTCATCCATCCATCTGTTCATCCATCTATCCATCCATCCATCCATCCATCCATCCATCCATCCAGGACATTCAAATTCTCCCAAATAGAAGTGAACGTTATCAGTAAATTTAAAAATACCAGTCAGTATCATGTATATTGAAGGGGTTATTAATTAAAATGTGCTGCATCCAAAATGAGTTCCTCATGCCACCAAATAAATCCAGATGGTAGCTTCTTGAGGTGTTCAGCTGTAGACAATTCATCTCCCATCATTTGATTGATATTTTTTCAGGAAAGTCTGGAAACAGGAATAAATTTCCAACCCAGAAAATAAAACTGGTAAAATCTATTTCTCAAGTCAGGTTTCAGATGCCACACCCACATGGACAACAAAGCAGCAAGGAGGGAGGGAGGGAGAGAAAGAGAGAGAGAGAGAGAGAGAGAGAGACAGAGACAGAGACAGAGACAGAGACAGAGAGACAGAGAGACAGACAGAGAGACAGAGACAGAGATAGAGAGAGGGAGAGAGAGAGAGAGAAGAGAGTGCTCTCTGGCTCATAGGAATATTAGTCAGATCCTTGGTGCATATGAATAATAACTGACTATAGGGAATTTTTAGGTGATGTTTACATAATTATTAAAACAGAACTGTATAAGATTCAGACATATGAAATGGTTATATTTGGCCCATCCAGGAAAAATGTTTCCAGAAGAAAATGCTTGATATAAAATGAAAGAGCAATGTCATCCACATGACAATGATATGACCTTTACTGGGTGGATAAAAGGCTCCAAATGGTGATTGCAGATGAATTACTCCATAACCGGGGATTTTCCAGATGCATCTTGTTTCTGAATCTTGACACAGTGGCATGAAGAAAACCTATCTGTGTCTATTAATGGGAAGAAATCTCAGAGTGAAAAACAATCTGTGACTTCAAAGAGAAAGGGTTGACAGCAAAATATTTGAATTAATTAAAGAGTATAGTGTCCGTTGGGGAGTACTTTTCATGGGTGTATTCCAAAACATCTGTGCTTGTTTCCATGGAGATGGTGCCTGGTTTGTTTGGTTGTTAACATACCATATGGGCATGAAAGAAATAAGAGGGGGCTACCTGATGGAAATCTAATTACTGACATTTTGCACAGTCTCGGAGAACTTATAGTGTTCTGGTCCAGTAGGGGACAGTTCAATTCCTTGGTGAGCCATACCAAGTTAAATGAACCTGGGATAATTTGGGAATGCTGCCAAACCTCCTTAGAAATGATGCTGAAACTTATTAGTTCTGCTACCCACTAGATGTGATGCACAGGTTTAAAGAGTTCCAAAACGCAGGTGTTAAGTCTGTCCATTTCAAGTTAAAAACCAAAACCAAAACCAAAACCGCTGATCCTTCTAAGGACACCAGCACAGAATTTTAACACCTTTGAGAGGTGCCTGTGCTCAAGGTTTTGCATTCTTATAAACGCTTTCCATTTTTTTCTCTCAAGACCACATTCTCTATAATTTTTCTCAAATTTCCTTCAAAGCCACATGGTCCTTGTGCAGCTTGGATTAGGCTTCCCCACCTAAATTTCCATCATGGTGGAAACCATGAATAAAAAAGAAATGTAGCATCTTAAGCCACTTCTGAGTTCATTTCTCCATCCCCTTTCCACCTATCATAAGCACTAGCTATGCATCTCTAGTTTTTATTTTTTTACTTTTTTTGTAATTTTTGCGGAACGGACTGCAGGATGTTCAGGGTCTCATTACTAGCTCGGACTTGTAGTGATCTGCCCGTTTAGAGCCTCCTCAAGAGCTGTAACCCAGAAGATAGCACAGGCGGGAACCACCATGCCCAGTCTCAATTGCCACCTCAGTGCGCCCGGGGGCGGGGATGAACCATTTTAATCCACTGAGCTAATTGGCCTGCCCTATGCATCTTTAAATTTCCCTTTTCTACTTTAATTAGAGGAACATTTTCCACTGTTTTTCATTAAATGAGTGCCAATTTCCAGTCTTCTAGAAGTGTTCAAGGGTTCCCTGGCTCCCTAGGATTGCCAGTATAGGCTATTTTTTGACCTGCTCCTAATGCCTACCCTAACACACATGAGATGGTGATTGTCTATGATTTCAAATCTGTGCATCCTTGAATATAGCAATACTGAGCACCTTCCTATATACTTTTTGGCAGCTTGGGTGCCTTCTCTGGAAAAGTGTCTTGAGAAAGAGTCCCATCCTTGGTGCATTTTGAAATTGGACAATTTAAGCATTTTGCTTTTGCTTTTGAATTTTGTTTCTTCTACATTTTGGATGTTTTCATGAATACTTTCTTCTAGTAAATGGGCTACCTTTTCATTTTGAGTGTTTTACACAAGCTACATATTTTCATGTAATACTATTTTCTCTTTTTGCTTTTGTTGCCTCTGTTTTTCAGATCAAATACCCAAGATGTGAAAAAATAAAATAAAATATATCATTGCCAAGATCAGCATCCATAAGCTCGGACCCCATGCTTTTTCTGAGTGTTTTGTGATTTTGAGTTGATTTCAGTAGTTAATATTTTTAATTTATTTTTGTGTACAAACAAGAGAAAGTAGTTTTAAGTAGTATAAGAAAATGATACGATTTTAATGTTTTGCATATGTATGTCATTTTTGAAAAACTATGTGTCAACAAGTCTAGTCTTTATCTATTGTTTATTTTGGAGCCTTCGCTGAAATCCGTTTACTCTATATGAGTGGGATTAGTTTTGAACTGTTTGTTTCCATTGGCCTAGACTATGGGAGCATAGTATGATTTTTTTTTTCTTCAGAGCATTCAGAGTTGATAAGAATGGATGCTAAGTGCGGTGGTTTCACATGAACATTCAAAGTTCAGTTTATTTCAGAACTTCATAGTCTCATTATCTGGCACTCAGTGTATATCCCTACAGCATCATCTCTTGCTCTAAGTCCAAGACAGAGTTGGTTTTTTTTGTTTTTTGTTTTTTGTTTTGTTTTTTTTAGAAATTCCTTTCAGATGAACAGGTGGTTGATTGTGCTGAATGCTTTCGAGTTGTTTCATATCAATTAGTGACCAATTAATGGTACAAAATTAATCTTAGGAACTGCTCTTGAAATGCCAATAGTCACTGAGATTTATTAATTTGATACTGCGCTGGAAAGAAGTTGCTGAACATTAGAATTTATTTCCAAGTGCCATTTATCGTCAAGTGATCCCCGCCCCCCCCGATCTATGAATGGCTTTGAAGTGATTCTCTTCAAATGGATTGATTTTTGAACATTTACATAAGTTAAAGTAAAATATCTAAAGGGGGACCACAGTGTATATTCCAGGACCTCACAAATGATTTCTCATTTGCTTTTCAAAACAGCCTCAAAAATAGATACCATTAGCTTATATTATAGAGAAGAAATGTGTCATATGATATTAAAAGTTTTACTCCAGATATTGCAGCAGAAAGTAAGTACTTAATCTGCAGATGCAAGACTCATGAGACAGCAATCGCATCAGCTCTGAGCACAGCTCTGCCTTAGTATGTATTTTACGCCACGACACTCAGTAACTGCTGTTGAATGAAAGGGTGACTAAGTCAGTTTCTATGCCCTTTCATTTGCACACAATGCTGCCAACTCTATTTTCTATAAACTAGGAAACATGATGGAATGATTCACCTTAATGCCCAAGAATCTCTCCAGTATTTCTGTTAACATTGTCACCTCGAAATTCATCACTGAAAATACATAGAGAGCAATGCAGTGAGCAGAACAAAAAGACACAATGTGTCTAACACAAAGGTAAAGAGCTCTGAATGTAACACTAGTTTTTGTTAAATTTGCAGTCATATGGAAAGATAATAAAAGCATAGTTGATCAGAGAAAATATTCACGGGATTGATAGATTTTTCTAATGTCTCAGCCATGTTGGATTGCTATGTATGGTACCAATAAATCTTGGTGGAGATTTTCTTAAAGGTCATGAAAACATAGTTCAATAACTAGGGCCAAAAACTGAGTGTTAGAAAATT